>JALIZH010023958.1:0-32500 GCA_030522465.1 Rhipicephalus appendiculatus | reverse complement strand
ATTGATTATGAGGGATGCCGTAGTGGAGTGCTCCGAAAATTTAATAATAATCATATCTGGGGTTTTTGCGTCCCATAACCACGATATGATTATGAGAGACGCCGTAGTGGAGGGCTACGGAAATTTTGACCATCTGGTGTTCTTTAACGTGCACTGACATCGCACAGTACACGGGCCTCGACCATTTCGCCTCCATCGAAATGCGACCGCCGCGGCCAAGATCGAACCCGCGACCTTCGGGTCAGCAGCCGAGCACCGTAGCCACTGTCCCACCGAGGCGGACGCTCCGGAAATTTCGAACACCTGAGATTCTTTAACGTGAGCCTAAATCTAAGTACACGGGCCTCGAGCACTTTCGCCTCCATCGTAAATGCGGCCGCCGCGGCCGGGATTCGTTCCCGCGACCTGCGGCTGTTTCTCATATTAGGATTGATTATTAATAGCGGTGTGCGAATATTCGAACTTTCGAATATTTTTAGAATAGTCTTTGCTATTCGATTCGCACCGGAATTTTACTATTCGAACTATTCGAACTTTCGGAAGGTCGAAGTCCGATTTTTCGGACTCTGAATCTTCCAAAAAGGTCGGGCAGCCCGAAAATACGTGTTTGTGCATTTCAATTCCGCTCAAGCGGCCAAATCGCCACAGCTACGTCTGAAATACGCCTCCCAGTAGACTTATCAGGAAGTTTGGTGCGCACCCGAGATCTCGTGAATACATTCGGTACCTGCCGCGAACCCCGCTTAACTACGTAAATTTGAGTCTCGTGATAAGTGCCGCTGATCCAGGAAAGCGCGGAATAGATTACGGCTCTATCGCATGGAGTGTTTGGAAACGAGTGAAAAAGCTGCGCTAAAAAGACGGGACAAGGAAGGACATGGGATCACGTCCAAGGACACGGGACCTCATCGCCGTGGTGCCGTGTCCTTCTTGGTCCCGTCTTTTTAGCTCTGTTTTTTCATTCGTACTCATGAACCAACCTGCCCAAATGCGTACCTTACTGCTGTACGAAAACGATGACTGTGGCAGAAGAGCGGACGACTCGTCCGGCTTTCAATGGTGCGCGTGCGCACGCAAACGGTCGCCGAACCTCTGCCGATACGCAGCATTTGCTGCAGCGTGAAGCCGATCGTTCCTAGTTGTGTGCAGCACACCGCCAAACTAAGCTGACCCCGCCACTGCATGCCTGGGCGCTTGCTGAACCATGCGCTCGCGTTGGTCATGGAAGTGTTCGTGATGCCCACTCCCTTCCTGACCACACACGCGCGCGGCGATGGCGATCTGATTACCTTCGTGAAGGCAACGCGTCTGCGCGGTACACTTAGCCAGAGGCGTGCGCAGGGTTCCCCTTCAGGGGGTGGGGGGGGGGGGGGCGACGGCTCGTCGCAGCGCCCCCCTTCCCTATTAAGTCAATGTATTGGGCAGACTTTGCGCCCCACCCTTCTTAGGTGACTAGGGGGGGCGGCCGCCCCCCCCCCCCCTGCCCCCCCCTCGTGCGCACGCCTATGCACTTAGCGGTCTCGCACAAAAAGGCAGCTTGAACGGTGGCGGCGCGTTTGTGACGTACGCGTACCAGTAGCTGCGCTAGGCCACATGCGCTACTGAGCTGTTAGCTGAGGATGCTTATCGGAAGGGTCGTCGGCGATTAAGCCTTACCGGCGCGTTTGCCGCCTGCCGCCATGATGGCTCCCTCCGTGCATTTCCGCTGCTTATACCTAATGACATCTGTTGAGAAAAGGGCAAGCCGCCGTCCCCCATGATGAAGCCCCCCGATGACCTCTTCTTTATTCGAACACACTGATCTGATCCACAATGATGATTGCCATTCCTCGTCTTCTACTTAATTTCCAACATTCTCCGCGCCCCCACAGTGGTGCATGACGCTGAGGGACACTAACCCACAGATCCCGAGTATGCACTGTTCGTCAATATTCCTAATAGTTCCAAGTCAGTCCTGGTGGGATCATCCGGGTTTCTTCCTGCGCCTGGTCTTCCAGCGATGTTTACGACGCTTGTGCCACGCTCGTGCTTTTGAACGCGTTGACCTTGCTGAGCTTAAGCTGTCGCTGAGAAGTCTTCCTAAGGATGAAAATTCAGACTGAAGGCTCTTCCACCAAGATCTCGTGCAGCATTTTCTGGGGAACCTTTTCCTTGGCTTTCTCGTCTTGCTAGAATGAGTTGAGCGCACCCTTGTCGACTTCATTTCTCGTCTTGGCTGCGTTTACCTTGTGAGCATCTGCCTTCTGCCTCCGCCTTGGCCTGGGCTGCCTCATTCGCTGCTGTGACGATGCCCGGGCCCTTCGCAACTTCGCGGAAATAAGCTGTACTATACACATTGTCTTCAATCTTGACTTCTGCAGCTTTCTCAATGGGCAGAAGCTTTGAGCAGTACAAAGGGCTTGGCTTTTGTGTCGTCACGGTCTTTCCTCGCATTCTTTCATTTCTTTTCACCTGATGAATTGGCCTTTGATTTCTTTCCTCTGGGCACATGTATGCGCGAAAGTGAGGGCTGCATAAAATCCGAATCTGTCGTCTTCGGCATGCACTCGTCGTCAAGACGTGTACGATCACCTTTTGGACTTCCAAGTGCATCCTGCTTTTCTGTCGTACAAGTATCTTCCTCCAGGTACACCTGAGTTGCAGTCGCTGTCTTGTCATTGCCTTCGCGGGTACAGTACGCTGACGAGAATTCCTAACGTCGCGGAAGGTATCCTTAGACCTTGAGGTTGTTCTTTGGCGCTGGATCTTCAAGATTCCATTCTCTGCAGTGGGAATGCTAGTCTGTCGGCTTCCAGTATGTTGCGCTATTTGTCGCGAAGTCGACTCGTTCAGCTTTTGTGCGGTAATATTGCTGTTGAAGAAGCATTGGCTAGATGGTGGTGCCATAGACGAAGAGAGTATTTTCGCTTCTACTTCTGTCTTAATCCGTTGTCTTATTGTCTCAAACGAGCCTGCCGAGCCTTTAATACGTCGGTGATCTTATATTCTGTTCTGACCTTCGCTAGAATAATCTGGTGCACATAAACTTCTGCTTCCTCCCTCTCAGCTTCCAAGCAATCGATATCAACTGTATCTTCTACTTCCTTGTCGATTCTTCTGAGCTCATCGTACTGGTCGATCAAAATTCGGTGAATATTCCGTAATTCGCTTACTGCTGGGCGATCCACGTGCAGAAGACGTTCGATCTTTGCGATGGCTTGCGTGACGGCCTTGCGTACTTGACTCCGCCTTTCGAATAGGGCCTCCATGATCCGGTCCAGTGTCGGAAACGTGAAAATTCACTGGCCGGCAGCGTCGCGAGGCAATGTCGGCGTCAACGCGGGATCCGTCACACAAGTTTCGTGCGACACAGTTCCGGACACCGTCGAGGTGTCAAGCTCCACCATCTGGGTCACGGGTAGGGTTAGGACCTCGCACATCATCATCATCATCATCATCAGCCTGTCTACGCCCACTGCAGGGCAAAGGCCTCTCCCATGTTTCGCCAACCAACCCGGTCCTGTGCTTTCTGCTGCCACGTTATACCTGCAAACTTCTTAATCTCATCTACCCACCTAATTTTTCTGTCTACCCCTCACGCGTTTGCCATCTCTTGGAATCCAGTCAGTTACCCTTAATGACCAGCGGTTACCCTGCCGACGTGCTACGTGCCCGGCCCATATCCATTTCTTCTTCTTGATTTCAACTATGATATCCTTAACCCCCGTTTGTTCCCTGACCCACTCTGCTCTCTTCCTGTCTCTTAAGGTTACACCTATCATTTTCCTTTCCATCGCTCGCTGCGTCGTCCTCCAGTTTAAGTTGAACCTTCTTTGTAAGTCTCCAGGTTTCTGCTCCGTAGGTAAGTACCGGTAAGATGCAGCTGTTATATACCTTCCTCTTGAGGGATAGTGGTAGACTACCATTCATGATTTGATAATGCTTGCCGAATGTGCCCCATCCCATCCTTATTCTTCTAGTTATTTCACTCGCATGGTTCGGCTCCGCGGTTACTACCTGTCCTAAGTAGACGTACTCCTTTACAACTTCCAGTGTCTCGCCACCTATCGCAAAGCGCTGTTCTCTGCCAAGATTGTTCCACATTACTTTAGTTTTATGCATATTAATTTTCAGACCTACTCTTCTACTTTCCGTATCCAGTTCAGTAATCATAAGCTGTAATTCGTCTCCCGCGTTACTCATCAATGCAATGTCATCAGCGAATCGCAGGTTACTGAGATGCTCTCCATTAACTCTTATCCCTAACTCTTCCCAATCTAGGGCCCTGAAAACCTCCTGTAAACACGCGGTGAATAGCACTGGAGAGATCGTGTCTCCCTGCCGTACGCCCTTCTTTATTGGGATTCTGTCGCTTTCTTTATGGAGGAATAGTCGCTGTGGATCCGCTGTAGATTTCTTCCATTATGTTTATATAGGCTTCGTCGATGCCCTGATTCCGCAGTGCCTGCATGACTGCTGATGTCTCCACCGAATCAAATGCCTTCTCGTAATCTATGAAGGCTATGTATAGGGGAGGTTGGTTGTATTCCGCGCATTTCTCTATCACCTGATTGATAGTATGAATATGGTCTGTTGTTGAGAAGCCTGTACGAAATCCTGCCTGGTCCTTTGGTTGATCGAACTCTAATGTCGTATTAATTCTGTTAGCAATTACTTTTGTAAATAGCTTGTAGACAACGGACAGTAAGCTGATGGGCCTGTAATTTTTCAGGTCCTTGTCGTCCCCTTTCTTATGGATCAAGATGATGTTGGCATTCTTCCAAGAATCTGGTATCCTCCCCGTCGAGAGACACTTCGTATACAGGGTGGCCAGTTTTTCTAACATAATCTCTCCACCGTCTTTCAACAGGTCTGATGTTACCTGATCCTCACCAGCGGCTTTGCCTCTTTGCATTCCCTTTAGGGCTTTCTTTACTTCTCCTGTCAATACTGGTGGGATATCAGATTCCTCTGGGCTATTATTGCTTCTTACATTATCATCCTGACTGTCTCGGCTGCTGTACAGATCTCTGTAGAACTCTTCCGCTACCTCAACTATTCTATCCATATTGGTTGTGACCTTGCCTTCCTTGTCCCTTAATGCATACATCTGATTTTTGCCTATGCACAGTTTTGTCTTCATAGCTTTGAGGCTTCTTCCGTTCTTTAGAGCATGCTCAATTCTCTCCATATTATACTTTCTTATGTCGGCTACTTTACGCCTATTGATTAACTTGGAAAGCTCCGCCAGCTCTATTTTGTCTGTTGCATTTGAGGCTTTCATGGTTTGACGTTTTCTTAATGAGGATTTTCGTCTCTTGGGATAGCTTACCAGTGTCCTGTCTAACGACTGTACCCCCCGACTTCCACTGCACACTCCTTAATGATACTAGTCAGATTATCATTCATTGCGTCAACGCTGAGGTCGGTTTCCTCGGTTAAAGCCGCGTACCTATTCTGAAGTGAAACTCTGAATTCCTGTACTTTCCCTCTTAGAGCTAGTTCATTAATCGGCTTCTTGCGTATCAGTTTCTGCCGTTCCTTCCTCAAGTCTAGGTCAATTCTAGATCTTACCATTCTGTGGTCACTGCATCGGATCTTGTTAACTACTTCCACATCCTGTACAATGCCCGGGTGGGCACACATCATGAAGTCTATTTCATTTTTAGTTTCGCCATTAGGACCCCTCCACGTCCACTTACGAGTAGCCCGTTTTCTGTAGAAGGTATTCAAGATCCGTAAATTATTGCGTTCTGCGAATTCTACTAGTAACTCCCCTCTGGCGTTTCTAGAGCCGATGCCATATTCACCAACTGCGTGATCTCCAGCCTGCTTCTTGCCTACTTTTGCATTAAAGTCGCCCATCAGTACAGTATACTGTGTCTTTACCTTACTCATTGCTGATTCTACGTCTTCGTAGAAGCGTTCAACGAGTTGATCGTCATGGCTTGATGTAGGCGCGTAGGCCTGTACCACCTTCATCTTGTACCTCTTATTAAATCTTGTACCTTCATCTTGTACCTCGCACATCAGCTTCACCCAACGGCGGCGTCGCTAAAGTCCTCCAGGCTACAGATGCGGTGAGGAGTTCGTAAAGTCCGCTCGGATCTCGCCTCTGGAAATCCTTTCTCCCGGGTTTCACGGACACCAAAATGTTGAGGAAAAGGACAAGCCGCCGTCCCCATGATGAAGCCCCCCGATCACCTCTTCTTTATTCGAACACACTGATCTGATCCACAACGATGATTGCCATTCCTCGTCTTCTACTTAATTTCCAACAACATCACCGCACTGCGCCGTTACAGCGGCCCCTTTATATTTATTTATTTTTTTGCTTCACCGCATTACACTGTAGTATTGCGGCAAAGCTGCCTTTCGGGCTCCGCTACGGCCTCAAACCAATCGACTCACGAAAGCGCTGGTTCGAACCTACGCGGCGCTGGTGGCGGCTTTAGTTAGTGCCGTTTCGGACCGTTAAGTCCGAAAAAATCGGGCGAAGATTTCCAGCATCCCAAATTTCAGATGTTTTGATACATTGGCGTCCACGGGGCAGATTAGGAACTCTGGACTCGAAGGGAGCGCCCCGCTTGTCCGTCACATTGAGTCGGGCCTCCACAGAAGTTGAAGGTGCAGGAGAGGCTGGGGAAATACAGCCTTTTCCTTTCACGTCTAAACGTGTTGTCGGCACCACATTGGTTGCCCCAAATCATGTAAATAAATACTATTCGGGCTCTGCATTGGCTCATTAAGACAGCTAGAGAACATCACCCCTCCAGCGCTTCACCAACCTAGCCAAAAGAAACACTTTGCATGTTGCTATCGCGTAAGAATATGCCTAGCGATCCCCTGCAACATCTTTAGGGGCGAAGCTCCTTAAGGTCGAGGCTTGTCCATCACTCCGCCGGCGTCACTTGGCGTAGCACGGAGTGCTGTGTAGCCACGCTAGTGCGATGACGATGACGCTGCCATCACGGCGCAGCACATGCAAGGTAACCATTACATGCCATGACGATGACGCAGATGACGATGAACAATAAGCGCTTGCCAGAGCACATTCTCTTCTGGCGCGAAGCTCTATAAGTTCGGAATTGTACATCACTCCCCCGGTGTAGCCACGCTAGTACTCGCCGCTCCCGCTAGAGGCGCAGCTGTGCTCTCATTTCATTTGCATGGCGCCCACTAGATGGCTCTGCATGCGGCGCTCGCTTACCTCTCCGGCGCGCTTTCTCCACTCTCGGCGCGCTTCCTCTCTCTTTCGACGGTCGTCACTCAGTGCGCTTCGATACTACTACTACCTACTACTGCTATGAACAACGAAGAAGACAAGGCAGCGGCGGGAACAGAGGGCTCGCCAAAGCGGCTGCAGCGCGGGCTCTCAAGTTGTGTGAAAGTGAAGTAGGCGGCGGCGACGCAGACAAGCGGATCCAGATTTGCGGGCTCGTGAAGCTGCAGCGGCACGGCAGCGTCGGCAAGCTGATCCAGAGGCGGCGAGGGCTCGCGTCACGACGTGTCGCGTCTTTGCATGACCGAGTGGGCAATGTACGGGGAGATTGATGGTTACCCGAATGATCCCCCGCAGCTTCGCCCACTCATCATCATTCACTTCGTGGATATGCTGTGATTTTTTCAGTATAGCTTGTGGGAATCGCGCGCATAGCCCCCTGATAGCTACACGTGCTGCGCAGTAGGGGTTGCGCGCGTCCCACAGATCCCGTACAAAAGCACCAGCCGACATGATGCGCGGGGAGTTGGCGACAGACTGGCGAGCTGTGTGCGCGCGTGGATTGTTTGGCCGACGTGGCGAGGGCTGAAGGGTGGTTGGCACGTGTGGTTGCCGAGAAGACTGTTAGCTTAGCGTTGATGGTTTCTTTACTAATAAATGTTTTCTGAGTTTTAAGGAAGTACTGCAGTCCGTCATTTGGCCAGACGGTGCGAACCCCCACAAGCTGATGTTCAGTGTAGCAGTGGATTTGAAGTATCAGCGACAACCTTCAAAAACTACTCCTTTGAAGTTCGTAACATAAAACACTATATCACAGAGATCACAAGAAACCTCCTTGCCTTCACGCAAGCCTCCAGCCTTGATTTGCCGTTGTAGTTCGAGTAAACGTCTTTTATCGCGTTAGCACAGCAAAAAAAAAAAAAAAGACAAAAAAAAATTTGAGGGAAAGTAACTCGAGAGGAAAATTAGACGATGCGAACCACTAAGATGAATAGACGAGAAAAAGGAGCGAATATATGAAAGAAAAAAAGGACCCTCTTTTCATTCGCCTATTTTTGCGTGATTTCGCTTCGAAGTATTCGAAAAATATTCGAGAAATATTTTATTCGATTCGCACTCAAACTTCAATATTCGAATTCGCTTTGCACCAAGAACTTTGCTATTCGCTCAGCTTAACTAGAAATAAAGACAGTTTGCTCTTGGGGACGTATACACTCGAGAAATTAGGATAGTTATAGTTCATTTTTCTGTATCGCCTAGTAACTTGGTGGATAATCAGGCATATGGCTAGCACACCCATTGAGAACAGACTTTTGGGCTAGTTGGTTTGTAACGTTCATTGAGGCCAAAGCGCTGAAAAGACAGGGACCACAGAAAGAGGACGGGACGTGCGCTACTCACAACTGAATTTGCTATATAAGTACATGTTTCCGGAATAAAAATTCAGTTGTGAGTAGCGCACGTGCCGTCCTCTTTCTGATCCCTAACAGCCTCAATGAACACCCATTGAGGTTGCCACGATGGATGTGCAATGTCGGCGTTTCTTCAATGCGCGTGCCTTCTGAAGAAAACAAGAGAAGCACAGAACAGATTGAAAGGCTGAGAATGAAAGAGATATAGAGTAAGACCGTACTGATTACACCATGCTGATTAAGACCTTGCTGGTAGTCTATATGTCAGGCACAAGCTCCGCT
The DNA here is from genome assembly GCA_030522465.1 of Rhipicephalus appendiculatus. Lineage (NCBI taxonomy): Eukaryota > Metazoa > Arthropoda > Arachnida > Ixodida > Ixodidae > Rhipicephalus > Rhipicephalus appendiculatus. The sequence goes on along the minus strand of JALIZH010023958.1, from coordinate 23,605 downwards.
GTTAGTCCAACCTTGCACCTCTAGTGCAAGCCGCCCACATCTTTTAAGGCGAAAGCCTTTAATGTCTCATGCTCACGTCCGTCCGTCCGTCCGCCCGTCCGTCCGTGCCCTGGCACGGTGCCAGGTGGCCGCCGGGACGCGCCAACGGACGCCGGTTCGCGCCTCGTGTTGGACTCTTTACAGCTTTGCTTTGCTTGCATAGCGTCGCTGTGCCCAGCGTGTCCAATCGTGCAAGAAGGGAGACGCGCACTTCACGTTCCATCCTAACCAACCCCGTCTCAATGGGCACAGGCGTTCGCCGAACACACTTTGGAATTTACAAAGAGTCCATGAATTTTTTTAGGGGTTAAGGGTTAAAAGTATACCGTGGCGGCGTCGCAGACGGACGACGGCATCAATCCGCTGGACAGCAATGACAAGCGGCCACCGTGCCCGCAGCAGGACTTCTACTTGGGCCGCGACGTGGTGAGCGCGAGCAACGCAAGCGAGGACTGCCTTCACCTGAACATCTGGGCGCCGCCTTGGAACTGCACCACGGGGAAAGAGCTGGGCTTTTGCGGGAGACGGCCCGTCCTGTTCTTCCTCTACGGGGCGGCTTTCCAGAACGGCGGCAACAGCTTCGAGGTATACAACAGAACGACAAAGCAAAAAACTGGGCGAGTTGGTATGTACTCATCGTTACTAGAGAGAACGCACTGGCTACGGAGACAAAGAGAGAAGAACACGACAACACAAGCGCTCACTTTCAACTAAAATTTAATGAAGGAAAACCGAAGAAAATCACATAGAGAGTACCACGCATGCGCACAAGATTACGAGAGTTATTTGTGAGGCGTTCCATATATAAAAAAAACCGGCAGATCCCACGCACTGTGGGAATCGATGTAATGCGAAGCAGCCAGCAAGGAGCAAATCATGCTGTACGTGATATGCATGTCATTAGTTACATTTAGGGCCTGTCATTTGTGTTCGTCGTGCAGTCACGTCGCGCAATACAAATTTTTGGTGTATACCAAGCTAGCGTACTGGACGCAAGCGCACCATGAGCGTGGCATTGTAGATGACATGCATGCCAAGATTTTCGTGTTACCACCTGCCACTTATGTTCGCTTAATTTTTTTAACTCGAATCGCAGCGAGACGCGACACCAATCTGCCTCCGTTTGGCATGCGTTCGTATTCTCGCGCTTTGCGCATTGTGCGAACGCCGTCCGCGTTCCAGCGTTTAAATTGACGGACACTGTCAATTCCAAGGCGCGTTCCTCCAACGCATGTGCCCACTGAAACGGGGTCGGTCAGAATGGAACGTCAGTCATGCGCGCGTCTCCCTCCTTGCATGATTTAGAGACGCTGGGCACAGCACGCTACGTAAGCAAAGCGCGAGCACTGTAGAGTCCGACGCGACCGGCGTCCGTTTGCGCGCCCCGGCGCCCAACTGGCACCGTGCCAGGGGCACGGCTGGAGGGAGGGACGGACGGACGGACGGACGTGAGCATGAGACAATTAAGGCGTATGCCTTAAAGATTTGACGTATATCAAGCTAGCGAAACGGCCACGAGAATGACATCCGCGTGGCATGCAAGTCATGTTGCACATGACATTTCCTGATTTCCATATTACCACCTGTAATTTGTGCTCTTCATACAGTCACGTCACTCAATACCAAATTTGGTGTATATCAAGCTAGTGAAACGGCCCCGAGAGTGTCATGAGCGTAGCATGCAAGTCATGTTGCACATGACATGTCATGATTTCCATATTACCACTTGTCATTAATGCTCGTCATACAGTCACGTCGTTCAATACCAAATTTGGTGTATATCAAGCTAGTGAAACGGCCCCGAGAGTGTCATGAGCATAGCATGCAAGTCATGTTGCACATGACATGTCATGATTTCCGTAGTACCACTTGTCATTTATGCTCATCATACGATCACGTCGCTCAATACGAAATTTGGTGTATATCAAACCAGCGGAACGGCCGCGAGCGTGCTATGAGCGTGGCATGCAAGTCATGCTTCACATGACATATCATGATTTCCATATGCCCACTTGGTATTTATGTTCGTCATACACTCACGTCACGCAATACCAAATTTGGTGTATATCAAGCTAGCGAAGCGGCCGTCAGCTCGTCATGAGCGTGGCATGTAAATCATGTTGTACATGACATGCAGGTCATGATTTTCATATTACCACAAGTCATTTATGTTGATCATGGAGAAATGTCTCATCGTACCAATTTTTAGATAGACCAAGTTAAGAAAACGGCCTCAGGAGCACTATGGCCATGGCATGTAAATCATACTTTTCATGACAAGTTATTCATGATTTTCATGATATGACCAGCCATTCATGTTTGTCATACAGTCATGTTATGTCATACCAATTTTGGTATAAGTCCCATTAACGATACGGCCAGGAGAGCACAAGGTCGTAGGCGGCTAGATAGATAGATAGATAGATAGATACGCTCAAAGTCGCCGAAGTTCGCTAAGAAATGCTTCGCATTTAAAAGTCACAGTTTCACCGCAAGGGTGAAGTAATGAATACGATAGCAACAAATTCTAATGTTATTCGAACTGAGGCTGGCAGCTAACTCTTTTGGATACGATCTCACGCAACTCTACAAAATGCTTGTTTAAGATCATACGGACGCTCCAGGGACACTGTTCGCACAATCCCCTCGGCAGCCGCCCGCTGTCGGCTGCCGAGATTGCGAGATAATAGACAGTTATAGTATAGCGGGCTTAGCGGGATAGCGGGCTTAGCGGAATAGCGGGATTGAAGTGCGCATGCGCTGTACGCATAGGCGTGCGCAGGGTTCCCCCTTCAGGGGGGGGCAGGGGGGGGCGAAGGTTCATCGCAGCGCCCCCCCTCCCTATTAAGTCAATGTATGGGGCAGAATTTGCGCCCCCCCTCTTTTAGGAGGCTAGGGGGGGCGGCCGCCCCCTCTGCCCCCCTCGTGCGCACGCCTATGGCTGTACGCTAAAAGACCCGTAGCGCGTACCGCACGCACGCTATATTTTAGATTTAGCGTTACCGTGTTTGCGTGGTCTACGTAGTGTACGTAAAACATGGCGGCGGTTTTGGACGCCCGCTTCGAACTGAATTTAGCGTTCGTGGGGACGGACCCACTTCTTTCGTAGCTAACGACTGTGCAAAATGGCTTCGCTTGCCTTCAGGTAGCTTCGACGACCGAGTATTACGGATAACTTAGCCTAGTTTTTGAGATCGCTTCCCATTTCGAACGTCCCTAGGCCTAACTAGAAGATTGGTGTAAACAAATGTGCAACATAAAAATTCGCGCTTTTGGTGCGTGGTTCATACTTATTTACTTTTATTATCACTAAATAAAAGTACTAATATTGCTGCGCGCGGAGATGCAGGCGAGAATTCTGTTTTTTTTTTCTTTTCACTCTTTTTAATGCATTCACCCTCCGCTAGGTGACGCCACCGTGCCAGCTTGGGTACGTAAACGCTATCCCGCTAAACTATAACGCGCTGTCCGAAACAAACGTTTGCGGCACGTTAACGCTATTCCCTTAACTTCCGCTATCACGCTAACGCTATACTATAACTGTCTAATGCGTGCGCCAGCGACGACCGCGCTCGTAAAACCAAAGGTCGCAGTGGCTGCATGAGGGACCCCCCCCCCCCTTGGCGTCTTTCCGCGCTTGTTAAAGACGCGCGGGGCGTTTCCTCTCTTCTTGAGCATTCCCCGCCTGGTTGAACAGGCGGGGGGGGATCTTATCGCATACGCATCGGAGCAACGGAGATGGGCCGCCACGTTTGATGTGCGCTTCAGCCGCGTTTGTCGCCCCCCGCTCCCGCGCTGTTACCCGCGGGTAGAACGCACGATGCGCTGGGGGATCTATCAATTTGGACTTTATACGCGAAATGACGGTGACGGCAACGGCGACGGCAGAAACCCGTCGAGACTGTCCATATAATTGCTATCGCAATAAAAGGTCATAGATTTGTGAGCCGGACGTCACTGGCACTAACAGACAAAGAAGTATCTTTTCTGGGCCACACCGCCTAGCGCCTTGCAAGTTTCAGCAGATATGTTTTTATCACCTCGCCATGTTGTCAGACTTTGAAGTAACGCGTGACTTACATCGTTCAGTTATGTTTCCTGCGCAGTGACGCATGCGTGGTACTCTATGTGATTTTCTTCCGTTTTCTTTCATTAAACTTTAGTTGAAAGTGAGCGCATGTGTTGTCGTGTTCTTCTCTCTTTGTCCTCGTATCCAGTGCGCGCTCTCTAGTAACGAACAACAGAACGAAATGACCTGTTAGTCGTGGTAGCGAGAAAGTATTAAGTCCTTCTAGGTAAAGTTGAGGAGAGAACAGCCGAAAGCTCGTAGTGAGTTACTTCGAGGTTCTCAGCAGTGTGTAAGATTTCCAGGCGATCGCAGTGTACCTCCTTCCCCACCGGCACTTTCTGCATTCCACCCAGTGTTGTGCACTGCCTCCTGGATGGTCCCACAGTTAACCAAGCTACGATGCGATGACTTCATGATTACGTCACAAATTGCTTGTCATTGATGACATCATGGAACATTTATTATCGTAAAGAAACAGCGAAAACACAACAGTCCAGACAGAGAAACGCTTTACGACAATGAAGAACCCACTAACCCGAATTACCGCTCTTGTTGAACATTTAGCTCCTAGCATAATCAGAGGTGTCTGTGAAGTCATGTGACTGTTGATACCTTTAGTGCTCACGCAGCCGCCGCTTGCCGGACACCAGCTTTCTTTTTTTTTTTTCTACTGATGAGAGAGAAGGCTTTCGTAAAAATAGCGATGACGCACGGAACAAAACAAGGCACTGATGACATGAGCACTGTCTCGCAACTATAGATATCTTTTTTGGAATCTATTCTCGATAAATACATATAGTACATGGTGCCCCAGGTAACTCTAGCCATAGTTTAAAAGTATGTCGACGCACTCTGTGACGACGCGACTGAATGCATGTTGCTCACTATCGCATGGAGTAAGTCACACTATTTTCAACGCGATAGCGTTAAAGAACTCGTCTCGCAGAAACGCCGGCGTTGGTTGTGAGCGAAAAATCATCGTCTTGTCCGTTACAGAAAAATCGAGAAATATGCAAATAGAATAAATAATAAAAATTTGCGGTCCGAGTAAGAATCGAACCCAGGCCGCCTGCGTGGCAAGCAGGTGTCCTATCACAGAGCCACGATATTGCTTGAAACCGCTTCGAAAAAAGAGCGCTATATGAGTGTCATGTAGTGGAAGGATCGAGTCTCCTTAACGCATGTTATATTGCGTGGCAGAAGCGTAGAATCGCGCCAGGCGGCAAAACATGTCAATTGCGCAAAGAGCGGCTGTTTTAAACGCCCACCAATTACAAAGGGCTCAGACATATTTAATCATAATCAGCTGTAAAAGCATTAACAAGGGGAGCAGCTGCGTAGGTTTGCGTGTTGACTTACGGACGCGTAGTGGGCGCTTCGCCAATTCCCGAAAGGAAGAATTATGGCGTAGTGGGCACTTAACAACTGTACTTGCAGTAGACATTCTAGGATTAGTTTGTAACAGCCAATGTTACGTGCACAGTCGTTCGTTTCCTTACGGCATGGTTCAGGCATGCACATGGTCGTCGGCAGAATTTTCTCTTGGGGGGTGCAAACCATTGTTACATCGCGACTGGGAGAGGGGTAGAGCACTGGCATAGCTTGGGTGTGGGGAAGTGCTTGAGTGGCTTGAGGGGGGCAAGTGCCCCTTTTGCACCCCCCCTGCCGACGCCCATGGGCATGCACCGAGAACCGAAGCTAGGCTAGCAATTGAGAAGGCGATGCGCACGAGGCGCGATTACGCTATCGCGTTCTACTCTTGAAGGCGAAGCTCAAGCGTCTTTCCAAGTTTTTTGTGTTCAGCTTAATTGTTTAATGAGGCAAGATTAATCAACCAACTTTTGAAGCAATAAAGCAGGGAGGAAATTTCGAGTAAGAAAGTTGTAGATCGGTTAGCAAAACGTCGACTATAGAGTTTCTACCTTCCTATCTATTAAGCACTAGTGTTTTTCTGCTTGCGAGAGATGCCCGCAAAATGCAAGAATATACCACGTCACATACCCACTTGCGCGCTATAATTGCAGTGCTCCCTAGCGTTCGGCCAGCGAACGACCATAGTAGCATCTGACCACGAGTGCGACCACCGGTGACCACGAAAGGCTACAGGACAGCTACAATGGTGGATGTGCGATGATGAACCTGTTGCTTGCGGTAACACAAGCGATAACCGCTGTGTCTGCTTATCACTGTCATGAACCGACGAGAGGGAAGCATGTCCTTTGTACGCGGAACGTTACGAAGAGTGGTGGTGGTGGTGGTGGTTGTGGTTCGAAGAAGGAAAAGGCGCCTAATCTCTGCAGCCCAGTCGGGAGCACGGCGCAGCGCCTGCGGGATAGGGGGATGGGATGACAGTGGATAGAAGAAAAAGGTTAGGGATGTAGTGGCGCAGAGCTCTCCAGCACGAACAGCAGCAGTCCGGCAGCAAGGATAGGGGTGGCAAGGGTCCCGGTCTCAGCGGTAGGCCGCGATTCCCGTCTCGTCCAGGAACTCCGCCAGGCTCCGCAGCGCTGGTAGATGGGGACGAGATGGGTAGAGGAGGTGTTCCAGAGTGGTGGAAGGAAGGCCCAGTCTCCGGTAGGCTGTGGTGACCTTCGAGCGTTCCTGTGCCAGTCCGGGGCAGGCACAAAGGAGGTGCTCAAGGGTCTCGGGGTCGCCGCAGCGGCTGCAGGCTGGGGAGGTGCAGCGACCCTTCAGGTGGCGGCGGGCTGCAGTCCACACGCAGCCGGTCCGCAGTCGCAGCAGGGATGATCGTTCCCTCCTGGTGAGGCCCGTCTCTGGAAGAAGCTTCGGTCCCTGCCCGTTGGCCACCCTCCGGTCCGGGTGGACTGTGACGAGGAGCTTCTTGAGGCGGGCCTGCGAGTAGTCCCTGGCAGCGACGGCCTGGGTGATGGGGGTGCCTGGCTGGTGTGCTGCTTTGGCCAGTGTGTCCGCCTCCTCGTTGCCAGCTATGCCCACGTGAGAGGGCAGCCAGTGGAAGGAGACGGACGCCCCGGATGCCGCCAGGGCCCGGAACTTGGTTGCCAGGAGGTTCCCTGTTAGCCCGGCGCGGCGATGGTTGGCCAGCGTCTGTAGTGCCGCCTTGCTGTCGCAGAGGACCGCAATCGGCTCAGCAGGGATTACGAAGAGTACTGCAATAACTGCGCACAAGTGGAGAGGGAGGAGGAATGAACTTTATTCCCAGAAACCAGCAAACTTAGCTGTCCGGGCTTAGGCCGCGCATGTGCTGGGTATGTCGGCATGTGATGTTTTTTTTGGTTTTTTTTTTTGTATTTCGCAGTAATCTGCTGGAAGCAGATAAGCGCTAATAATAAATAGATAGAAAGCTAGAAGCTATCTAATTTAATGTTTAGCAAACAAATCGATCTTCAACGTTCCCATTAGAGTTTTTGCCCAGCTTAGTTGCTTTGGAAGTTACTTGGTTAATCATACGTAATTAGGGGATTCGCTTAATTACCTAATTACGTATGATTAACCAAAGATATATAGTGTGACTCGCTGCATACAATAGTCAACAACACACATTAGGTCGCGTCATCATAAAATGCGTCGGTATATTACTAAACTCTCGCAAGAATAAGCTGGGGGCACTCAAACGTGAAAGAAGGAGGTGGTGCACGCAAGAAACAGTGAAATAAGTTGTACCACCTTTCACTCGTACATTATTCAACGCAGCTGTACGACGGCCGCTACCTCGCCGCTCTCGGCAACCTGGTCGTCGTGGTGCCCAACTACCGAGTCGGTGCGCTCGGATTCCTCAGCGGTCCCACGAAGGACGGGATCCCCGGCAACGCGGGCTTGCTAGACCAGCGGTTGGCGTTCGAGTGGACGCTGGCCAACATTGTCTCCTTCGGAGGCGACACGTCGCAGTTGGTCCTCGCGGGTCACGACGCCGGGGCGTCGTCCCTGGGCTACCACCTGTTCTACGGGGACTCTGAGTTCTGGACTCGCAACGTGACCCGATTCATACTGCAGAGTGGAGGACCCTACCACAGGTATACATCAGGGTCTTGATATATAGAGGGGCGCGATAATACGGCTCACAAAGACAAAGAAAGACACGGGACGATGCGCAAGGAAAATGATAGGAAAAGACTCGGACTCACGGCTCCGGGTGAGTAATATTTTGGTGAGTTTGAGTTCGAGTGAGTCCGGTTGAAGAAAATTTTCGTGAGTGTGACTCCGAGTGGGTTCGGCTCAGGAAAATTTTGGTGAGTCTGAGTCCGAGTGAGTGCAAAGCGCAAGATATATTGCTTGAGTGAGTTACACCTTCTTTTGCCGACCTATGCCTGTATGTGACCCAGAAGTCATCTGCATGACATCCAGGTCATGTAATACTTCCGCATGTCACATGCAGTCCTTCATTTATGTGACTTCCGGGTACTTTCTAGCGGTTTCCACTTTCAGTATTCACTTCAGTTTTAAACCCCTCTCGCTGACATACTTCCATTTTTGTTTTACTCACATCTGGTCTTCACTTTCTATCAGAGCCTAGATAAGGAAATGCTAGAAACAAGCTGAAATTGTCAGAAATTATTACCATTTTCCCCTCTGAAGAGAACCAGGTGGAAAGTGGAGGCAAGAGGTCACTCACTCACTAAGACTCACGGCTCGATCTGAGTGAGTGAGTCCGAGTGAGTCGACTCATGAGTGGTGTTCGCCGACCTATGCATACAGGTACTATGCGTGCAGCCACAGTTTTGATTCCCATCTTAATTATGCGCAGCAAGGTTATTAGCTACCCCACTGAACACGACTGAAGACGTGATGGAAGAGTATCCATCTAATAGCACGAAATATGTTCCCCTATTTCCCCCTTAACTGCCATTAGCATGGTCACGCAGATACGCAGGCCAGGGCGTCGAAGGGGCGAGCCTCCTGGCGGAGAGCCTGCACTGCCCGTCGAACTTGTCTGCCGACAACGCGGTCACGTGCCTGCAGAACGCTGACGTCAGCGCCGTGGCGCGCAATCCGCTGGCCCTCAACTTCGCGCCAGTCTTCAACAGAGCGCCGCTGTCCATGGCTCAAGCACAGAACGCGCAAGGAAGATCATTGCCCAAGGTTAGAACAACAATCATTCCTAGCTACTGCAGAAGAGAGAGTTTCCAATCCCAGATGTTATCATGCGTACACTGTGTAATTTATTACAACGCTTTAGAGCTGCGAATCGCTGCAGATCACTGCGGCTCAGCCAAACGCGTTTTCAACCACCCATTCATAGTACGACATGCAGTGGGCGCACGATGTCACCGTGGCTGCTGATCTGATTGGCTGCGGTGCGCGCGTAAGAAAGATCGGCTGGTAGGGTGGCGGCACCTCTCGGAGCAGATATCAACCACTCCGCGATGTCTCTGTTGCCAGACGGCGTACACGTGCTGCCGGGCGCACTGGGCTATGGTCTCCGAGATTGCGCGCAACCTGTCAGCGTGCAGTCTCGGAGGTCATGACTGGGCGAAGCTCTTATCGTCGAGTGTGCTCACAAGAGCTCTGCGATCGCCAGCGATGCCAGCGTGTCTCATGAGTTGAGGAGGCAAGGCAGGGGTGAGAAGGAGGGTATGATATAATTGTCCGTAGCCGCCTTGGTACACGGCGTGTCGCTAAATTTGTGGTGCCAATGGTTTGATGATGCTCTGGCCTAAATGCTGACAAAGCTTCAAATAACCGTTTCAGGGTCCCTTTAACCAAATGCAGCTAAACTTCACTTGAACGCATTTGAAGGAACCTCAGGAAAAGGTTTGTTAACAGCTATGTTGTAGCTTGTCACCACAATCTGGAGGTAAGATCAGGTGTTCAAATGAATTTCCAACACACTTATTTATCGTTTTGCTTATGTGCATGTGAATGGATGCTTATTGAGGATCGTGTGAAGAATGAAGTAGTCTTTTGCTGCATTTGTGCGCTTAACACTGCAGTGGTCACCAGTTGAGTTGTCCAAGCTCTCACAAACCTTCACCGGGACTTAACTCCACTGGGCAGAAAAGCACGTCAGTATCTCCAAGCACTTCAGTGCTACTACACAAAATATCCAGTCTTTCGTCCGGAGACATGCGCTTCAGTTTGGCACTCATGATACTCCATCACGCGGTTGCAGGTCTAAGATCCATAATGGCTTACAGCGCACACTGACACAAGGGACGAAGTAGAGATACACGAAACACTGACACAAGGACTTGGTCCTTGTGTCAGTGTGCGCTGTAAGCCATTATGGATCTTCACCAACTAGCCCGGCCAAAAACCTTGCTGCAGGTCTAAGGCTGCAGCTGTCTCTGTGGCTATCGTGGACTCCGCGATTAGCTCTGGTGGCGCGCCCTTGGGGGAGCTGTTCGCGAAGGCCACAGTAAAACTATGCTACAAGAAGAGCGGTTGTACTTGATGAAGTGATCAACATGTCATCGGAGGCACCGGATAGTGTCCCAATAGTGATTTCGTAGAACTGAAATGCGTTATGCGCCGAGTTTCGTTTAACTGAAGTGAATTAGCATTAGGTTTAATGACGCTTCCGTGAGGTACTTAAAAATGGGAATTCGTTTGAACTGAAGTTCGTTCAGGTGGTATTTTACTGTATTTCTTCGTTGTTGCCGATGCCGCAGCGGCGCTCGTCTTTTTGGTTTTCTTATACAAATATCTCATTGAAATGAAGCGTGGTCAACCAAAGCTCGTACTTAGTTCACTATAACCGACAATTCGCTATATCAGGAATCGTTATAACGAGATTCAACTGTATTCAGTAAAAGTCTTGTAAACAATAAGGCAGATACGAAATACATGGTTCTGCTTCAAGTTGAAGAGTTATGTGGGATATACATGCTATCAAAACGTAAGTTTACTTAAGGGCCAGTCAACTGACAGGATTATTAACTAAAACTAAAACTGTAATTCATTGAATCAGTTCATTGAAAGAGCACACGATTTTCTTGCGAGTACCTTGGGGTGTGTGAATGGTGGGCGAGGGATTCAAGCACCCTAGAGTAAGCTGCGCGATCGTCGCGGCACAACCGCGGAGCATATCTCATTTACCCGCTTCTTTCTGCGTAGCCCCTGAGGTATGCTTCGGCAGCGCGACGAAACACTAAGTTAAACCAATGAATATACAGGGCACACGAATGGCGATGTGCGAGTGCCTCTGTACCAGACACCAACGGAAAGATTAGAGTCACCTCAAATTTTTGAGGTGACCCTAATCTGGAGTCACCTCAAAGTAGAGTCACCTCAAATGAGAGGGTCCGTAGTGTTTATGATGAGACGAAATCGAAAGGTTCATTCTCTTCATTCTCAGTCAATTATATTGCTGCGCGTGAAATTTGGATTGATTGATTGATTGATTGATTGATTGATTGATTGATTGATTGATTGATTGATTGATTGATATCGATTCCCCCTCCCCCGAAAGCTTTTTGCAGCCAGCGAGGTTCTGGCACTGGGAGAGGCGCGCCTGCGATCCAAGCGGCGATGTCATGTGATGACATCATAATGTAACGCCATTTGTGACGTTACACTATGATACATATTTTGTGTGTACGTGTATTTACGACGTCACATATTTTGGCGAAGTGTGGCGTCATGACGTGATGATTTTTTTCGCATCCCTCGTGTTGTCGGCGCCGAAGGTCACTCTTAATGTTTCATGAAGCATTTAGGCTTCCGATGAGGCAACTGGGTTTCTTGGCCCCTTTAAGCCATAAAGGCTTAAAGGGGTCAAGCCTTAAAGGGGCCATATGGCTTGGCCCCTTTAAGCCTTGGCAACGTTGGCCCCTTTAAGCCATACAAGTTGGGTTTCTTGGCCCCTTTAACCCATAAAACGCGGATTATGATCGAAAATAGGGTTTCTTGGCTCCTTGAAGGGGCCAAGAAACCCTATTTTCGATCATAATCCGCTTTGTATGGGCCTTGCGCGTCCACAAATAAGGTGGCGAAAATATAGCACATTTGGGGGGAATGCCTGATTTATGACTGAATACTTTTACAAACAAGCGAGTAGCCTGAGGGTCGGGCAACACTAGCGCACTATCGAGCTATGACGTAACGACCTGCGTGCGATGCGAGAATCTGCATTCAACGAATTATGTTGCTGCACGTGAAATAGAGCTATTTCAGCTTTCTTCTGCTTTGAGTTAAGATTGAACGACATACAGCGGCTGAAACCTTGGTTATAGAAGACGACGGCTCCGCTCTACGCAGCCCATGGCGTCACACCTGCCATGGCAAAATGGCGGTCGCCGGCTGTGAGCGGAATTTACAGCCCGCGACTTCTTACACTTATTTTGCACTAAAATATTATTTTACGGTCCATTTTTCATGTATGTGTCAGCATAATAGACCCTCTATTTATATTTTTCAGTAAAAACCGCAAACTGTTTAGCGACCGTGTTATGACCCCTTAGAAAATGGTGTCCAATGCTTTATTTTCTTCGCCGCTCCATTTCAAAGGCGGTGCGGCCGATCGATCGATCGATCGATCAATCAATCAATCAATCAATCAATCAATCAATCAATCAATCAATCAATCAATCAATCAATCAATCAATGAACTCATCGACTGATATTGAACAAGCCTGTGGTCGGATGCAGAGGGGGGCCATCGAAGGCGGTGCGGCCGATCGATCGATCAGTCAGTCATTCAATCAATCAATCAATCAATCAATCAATCAATCAATCAATCAATCGATCGATCGATCAATCAATCAATCAATCAATCAGCCAACAAATCAATCAATCAATTAACCAACTCATCGACTGATATTGAAGAAGTCTGTGGTCGATGCAGAGGGGGGCTCGTCGAAGGCTCGGAGTTCCTCCTGGGCAGGGCTGCCAGCGAGGGTGTCTACAGGTGGTTTGTGGCACAGCAGCGGTCGGCGTCCGGCGACGTCCTTCGGCTGGCAACATGGCTCCTCGGGGTCGAGGTACTCCAGCGCTGGCAGATCGCCACGGGGATCCCGCTGGACGCGAATTCTCCGCTTTCGGTTTACCAGCAGGCCGTCGGTGACGTCTTGGTAAGGACTAACAGCCATCGAGAACAGGTCAGGTTAAGTTTAGTTTATGGCGCATGCCTCCACACGTGCCGTGTTGATAGGTGTCGCCTCTTGCCTGGGCATGCGCAGAAAAGTTTGTGCGCCCATAGAGTTTCCTGTAAGTACACTAGAGGGAACTCTGGGGCCGGTGTCTATGGGAGCTGTAATGCGAGGGGCTTCAGCCAACACGGGAACGATGGGTAATACACGGATTTGTCTAAACTTCGTTCTTTCCGCTCCGTTTGGCTCCGTGTGGCCTGAATCCACTTTGTCGCAAGACGAAAGTCGGCAAACGTACAACAGTTGCACTTCACCGCACCTTCGACCTTTTTAGGCTCACCAATTCAAACGGGCTCACGAAGTTCACAGCGGTCCATTGTTTTATCCAAAACAAACGCCAAAACACGACAATAAACGAAACTACTAGTGCGTTCGAAGCCCGCGAGCACGAATACTAAGGCAAATCCGTGTACTATACCATCATCCATGGTGGCTGACCAATCGCAGCGCCAGTGTTCCCTCTAGTAAATATTGTAGGAAACTCTTGTGTGCGCCCGCGTTTGCACACCGTCTCTTTAACGTGAATGGCTTTTAACCTGGGGAAAACCACGGATACGATTATGAGGCACGCCGCAGTGGATGATTCCGTTCTCATATTGAGAAACTGGCGTCATTTAACGTGCGCCCAAATCTTAAAGGAGCACTGACACAAAAATTTTGCACCTTGTTTTTTTTGTTGCAATAGGTAGCTTACGACCCACTTGTCACGGCTGGAAACCTCGTTTGCGCGAGCGCGCGACGGTTAGTTATTTACAGACGTTTTTAGAGCGCCCAGTCGCAGTTTCGGTTTCAAAGAGCACCGAGCTAGTCAGGAGCAGTTCCGGTAGCAAGATAAACGCAGCTGGCCACGTGACCACGCAGAACTGTGACGTAGGCGGCGCGCGCGAGAGCGGGCGCCGCCTACGTCAGGCACGGAGGAAGAAATCGCAGGTAGCGCAAGGGCACAACCAACAACCAGCCAACACAAAATCGTGACGTAGTTTGTTTACATTGCTACCGCGTTGATGTCGGCGTCGCGAGGGGCTCGCATCTCGCTCAGTCGTGCGGCATGCACTTTGAAATTGATTTTAAATATGTTCTAGGCTATATTTGCCCTTGATATTTCGTAGGCGTTGTCTATGTCTCCACATACATCTATTTCACTCATTATCTCGCCTTCGAAATTTTGTGTCAGTGCTCCTTTAAGTAATGGAGTTATGAAAGGGCACATTGTCAACCGCCTGTTTCTAGGTACCTGTACGTAGCTATGGCAAGATAGCAACTGGTCGTTAAGAGTAACCGACTTGATTCTAAGAGAATGAAGGTTTAGAATAGCAGAAAGTTGAGCTAGTTGGTACGTATTCATGTTAAAGGAGTGCTGACACGATTTTGACAAAAGAAACATATTTCGTTTCCTTGGTATGGAGTGTCAACGCTCTCCACACAGCGGAGCCAGGCAACCCGTAATAAAATATTTTATTTTGATTTTAAAGTTTTCGTCGCTGAGCATCTGCACGCCAGCCCCCCACTGCAATGGACATTATCCCGACGAGTCAAGACAGTTCCTGAATTTGCGAGCTCTGCGTCCCTGCGTGCAGCCTAAATCGCAGAAATCGCTCTCAGGGTCACTGGACGACAATTCAATCAACGTTCCTTTACGTGCACCACGAGCAGATGACAGATTTGCCGTTAGTACGTCGCCAGTTGCTGTCTTTCCGTGACGTCACACTGCTCTGAAACGTCACTGAGAAGGCCGCCCCCTCGATAACTGAAACCTGAAATTGATGTTTTATGGTAGCGGTATTAAAAATATATCCAATGCATTCCCAAGCACTACGACACTCTTTATGGGTTTCTCGACACGAGTAGATTTATTTAAAACAACAATCCGAAAATTTTTAAAATTCGTGTCAGTACTCCTTTAAAGGACTGGGCGCGGAAGCGCGGACGCAAGAGAGAAGTCAAAGACACCACAAGAGAAGGCAAGCTCGCGAGGGTCAGGCAGAAAGTTAGGTGGGCGGGTGAGATCGAGAAGTTTGCGGGGACAACGTGGCCGCAACAAGCATGGGACCGGGTTGGTTGGCGAGACATTGAAGTGGGCGTGGTGGGCGTTTGCCATGCAGTGGGCGTAATCAAGCTGATGACGATGATGTTTGCAGCACAAGGCCGCATGCAAAGCTGCACGGTTTTCTCGGGAAAGAAAAAAAATGTAGTGGCTTAGCTCGGCTATGCCAGGATATACGTAGCGTTAGCAAACGTTCAGCTGTTTATTCTTAGCTTTCCTGATTGTCTAGTCTTTCGCACACGTCGCACACATATCCAAACGGATTGTTTATGAAGTCCGTCTCGAAGGTCCGAGTCGCACTGGCGCTTTCGCTAAGTTTCAGCGTATAGTCAGTCGACCGGCGAGCCTTGACGTCATCGACGGCGTCTTGTTGTTGCTGCTGCAGAGATGGTCGGGCACGTCGCTCAGCCTCCTGGCGACGCCGCTTTGCTAGACGTTCCTCCCTCTGCTCCAGTGTCTTCGCAGCACGTTTAGCCTTCTTCTGTTTATTCTTCCTACGCTCAACCGCTAATTGCCAGGCAACTACTTCGGGATCCGATGAGTCAAGCTTCTCCGCTCTTCTGCGCCGTTGAGCAGCATTTGCGCTCTATACCACACTGGCAAACGCCAGTCAGAAGCGCAGCGGCTCCAGCCTAGTGTCAGACGGCGACTGCACAGCGAAGGCGAATAACTGCGCGCGCGCCGGCGCCAGTGCGTCTACCACGGCTACGACGTCACTCCTATGGAATGCGCAGACCGGCGGCTGCGAGTCGCGCGCGGCGGCGGCGGAGTGCGCGGGAGGTGCCGGCTCCGGTGCGCCAGCTGTGTGACATCACTGATCCTCGCGCATGCGCTGCACGGCTCTTGATGAGCCGCGCGAAACGGGCTTGGCTTAGGCCAGTGTAGCTAACGCTACAAAAAGACCTTCCTAGACAGCCAAAAATTCGTTCCGTTAAGGAGGTCGAACACGGGACCAACGCATGCCCGGTGCTGTCACTCTGCCAACTGAGCTAACCATGAAGGCTAGCAATTCATAACGCGAGGGCGAATGTATCGCCAACACGAAGCACACGGTCACTGAATATGACAAATCGATCCTGCAATTTTGCGTCTACGGCAGAGCCGTCCTTCCAGTCGCGACAAGAGATGACAAGATGGCGGTGTCGACGACCTGACGGATTTTGAGTGTAGAGCCTATATAATTTGAATGTGACGGCATACACAACAATTTTACGCTTTCAACATAACAAGGTCTCGTCTTCCTCACTGTAGGGTAGATAGAGAGAGAGAGTCACTTGAAGCAAAGAGAGAGACACTTATTTCCGAGACCTTTAAGGACAGCGTCGTTGGGGAGAGGGGGAAAGGGAGTGAGCGAAAAGGAGAGGCCACGTTCAAGAGTTAAAAGAAACTGAAAGCGATCTCTGAAAAGTGTTACTACAGCTTCGTTTTACCAATGCACCGTAATTTCATTTCGTCACTTCTTAACGTTTTTCCTCTTTACTTGCTCCCATTTATCCCTTTATCGCAACGTTGAGTAGCAGGCCACTAGTTCACAACTCCTCAACTTTTCTGCTGTAATAATTAACTACCTACATCATTTTTTCTACAACGTCAAAGCTTTCCATATACCTCCACGATCGGGGGGCATTGCAAGCTTTCTGCACTTCACCTGTTTTTTGCACGGGCTCCGTGATCAGCCCACCTCAGACCAAGCGACGGTTTCATGATGATGTCACAGTGACGTCACAAATAGTGGTGATCTGTGACGTCGTGACGTCATCATATGTTGGACGTCACAACGCGATCATAGTTTGCATCACCCGTGTTTGCGCCGCCAATGGTCAATTTCCACATTTGTTGAGACACCTCCCAAGGCTTGATTCATAAGCTTGATTGTTTCCGTCGATGAAAACTTGAGCGCCGAGCTTTCAGAGAATGTGCAAGTCACCGATGCGTGTCGCTTTTAAACGACATTAACGTACAGCTTGCGCATGCGTAGGAGGCGTGCCCCATGACCCAGCTGGCCCAGGTGCTGCAATCATGGCAGAATCGCGTCTACGTCTACGTGCTCGGCTACCGGCCCAGTTACTCCAGCTGGACGGACCAGAACGAGACTGTGCACTTCGAGGACGTGGAGCTCGTGTTCGGCAAGCCCTTCAGGCCCGGGGTGAACTCCAGCGACGAGGACAAAGCGTGGTCCAGGACCATGATAAACATCTGGGCCTCGTTCGCGCGTTCAGGGTAAGATGATAATAATAGCTAGATTGTCGTATAATAATAACTGTCGGATTTTTACGTCCCAAAAGCACGATATGATTACGAAGGACGCCGTAGTGGAGGGCTCTGGATATTTCGACCATCTGGTGTTCTTTAACGTGCACTGACATCGCACAGTACACGAGCATCTAGCATTTGGCCTCCATCGAAATGCAGCCGCCGCGGCTGGGATTCGATCCCGCGTCCTCCGGGCCAGCAGTCGAGCACCATAAGCACTAGTCCACAGTGGTGGGTAGGACTCAGTTAATTGGACAAATATGGCGGATGCTTGTGCCCTGTAGTGGGCGTAGTCAAGCTACTTCACCTAAGAGGGAAATGCTGGTAGCAACATTTTGTGACGCGCGGCCTTCATCTGGCGAAAAAAAGGGGGGGGGGGGGGGTGAGGGGGACCCGCACATGAAGCTTCTAAACTGCAGTGAACGAAAGAGTTGGGCATTGATAGATGGCCCGAGTTTCTCGTTTTTGTCACTCCGAAAAATATATAGATACATATACATATACGGGACATGACGGTGACGGCGACGCCGACGGCAAAAACCAGCCGAGAGTGTCCATATAATTGCTATCGCAATAAAAGACGCACGCCCCCCTTGTCAAATTCATTCGAAACGTATGCTTTTGAGGAGTTCCTCGTTCGACAGCAGCTCGTCACTCTTCCACGAAACTTGACGAAAGAAAACCATTGCACATTGATGTCATAACTACTACACTACGGTTAAAACAGTTCAATAAACGTCCCCTATACCTTCCTTGGTTTCGTTATCTTGTGGTTTTCATTAAAGTTGGGTCAAACAAGGAAACGAGCCCTTACAACTCTCTTCTGTGGTTATTCACAGCGAGGGCCTGGTTCCGGCAGACATGATGCCTTCAGGTAGTGTGCGAGGGTTTATTGGTCAGCTGTCTGCTCGTTAAAAGATCACGTGCTACGTGACGACAGTTGCAAAAAAAATTGACCGCGTATCTGCGTGCTTCGCTGCAAATGTCGTCGAAAGACGATCGTCTTCTCCCGGCCGTACTACTATGTTTTGCCTTGCCTTCAGACAGCGACTCCTCTATGTTGAATCGGCCGCATCTGGCTGGCCATTGACAAAATAGAGAAGGCACTGCGCGAGATATGGACGCCATCTGGCAGTGGCGTCGGGAAACATGAGCTTGTGCAGAACCCAGGGCCACTGCCAGCGGCAGCACCATATCGTCGGCAGAGGGCTTTTTTCGTGCATAGCGTCGCAGTTCGTGCATAGCGTCGCATTTTCAGCGCAGCCTAAAAAACACTAGGGTCTTTTAGAATTGCGTATCGATGTATTTTCTAGTAAAGGAACACACCGCCTAATACTTACGTATTGATGTTGCGCCTCAGATATGCGGTAATATTTGCTTTTTTCATCGAAAATGTTCACAAGTATGAACACAGACGCCAGTTCAAGATGGCTGGGCGTTGAGCAAGCGGTTAAACTTTGGCCGGGTGTCTGAATCGTGTGACAGAAAGACAGATAGAAAGACAGACATAGTCTGACGGACAGAGTCTGACAGACAGACAGACAGACCAAAATTTCTGCGTTCAAGTATCCCAAGCAAGACTATCGTCTTTAAAAGTGTTCCACACTCGTCGTCGTGGCTCCGAGCGGCGCTAGCTGACTACGCAGGTATGCATGCACATCATCATCATCAGCCTGACTACGCCCACTGCAGGGCAAAGGCCCCTCCCATGTTCCGCCAATCAACCCGGTCCTGTGCTTTCTGCTGCCACGTTATACCTGCAAACTTCTTATTCTCATCTGCCCACCTAATTTTCTGTCTCCCCCATCACGCGTTTGCCTTCTCTTAGAATCCAGTCAGTTACACTTAATGACCAGCGGTTATCATGCCGACGGCATGCACATAAATATTCGATAAAGGTGGACTAGAGGGTGACCGCAGCCGCAGCTCAATTGGTAGAGCATCAGGGACTTTATCCTAAGGTTGCAGGTTCGGTCCCTCCCGGCGGCAAGTGGTCTTAACGTCCACTTTACTTTCGTCACATTCATGTCTATTGTCTTCGGGCGTCGTTCAAACGCAAGACGTAGTAAAAGGGTAAGAATAATTTACTGAAGCTCGGTCAACTCGCATGCCACACAGGCTACACAACGCCAGACAGTCGAACAGCACGTGAGTCTCCGTCATCAACGTCGGCGTCTTCCTCGACTGCCACATCAGAACGCGCGGTTCTCTTGAAGGCGTGCCAACATATCATAATTATACTACACTACATGTAACGTCCCGTTCGCTTCCACTGGTCTTTATTACGGTTGCGACAAACAAAGAAACGCAGCGAGTGATGGAAAGGAAAATGATAGGTGTAACCTTAAGAGACAGGAAGAGAGCAGAGTGGGTCAGGGAACAAACGGGGGTTAAGGATATCACAGTTGAAATCAAGAAGAAAAAAATGCACATGGGCCGGGCACGTAGCACGTCGGCAGGATAACCGCTGGTGATTAAGGGTAACTGAATGGATTCCAAGAGAAGGCAAACGCGCGAGGGAGAGAGAGAAAGTTAGGTGGGCAGATGAGATTAAGAAGTTTGCAGGAATAACGTGGCAGCAGAAAGCACAGGACCGGGTTCATTGGTGAAACATGGGGGAGGCGTTTGCCCTGCAGTGGGCGTAGTCAGGCTGACGATGATGATGAAACAAAGAAACGAGTCCTTGAAATTTTCTTCTTTCTCACGAAACTTGTCACATTTGGCGCAGGAAGGCGCCACATGCGGGGTACGCCAAGTGGGCCCTGTACGACAGCGCCCACCCGACGTTCATGAAGCTGGGGCCTAAAGAGGTCGGCGAGCAAAGCGACGACAAACCGCAGCAGTGCGCCATCATGCGCGCAGGACCGACGACGACTTCGCAAAGCTACCCGGGCAACGGCACGGCGCCGCTCGCAGGCGCCACTCGCCCCAGCACGACGCTTAACGGCTGCGGCGTCGCTGTGGTCGCGCTAGTCTGCGCCAGCGTCGCGTTGCGTGCCTAAGTACCTGTATGAATAAGGTCGCCGGTTCGAACCCCTTCTTCCTCAACGCAGCTGGCTATATAACGACGCTGCGAAAGGCTGGCGTGGTTTCTCGTGGCTACGCACGCGGATTGACGGTCTGGAATCATCTTCGTTTAGTTTTATTAGACTACGTAATCCTTTTTTACTTTTTTTTTTAGCGAGACATAGAGGGGTAGAAATAAAGCTAACAAACGAATCGAATTTACGCCGGTATCTGGGCTCTAACACGTGTGTTATCCGTAAATAAAACGTGCGTACGCGTAGCATTGTCTACGGAATGCTTTGTCTTGGTAATTGTATCACAAAATATTCATGTCCATTAGAGCATACCCGTTGTCAACCTGCGCGCGATCTGCCTCTAAGCACGCTGAAAAAGCTGGGAGGTTCGACGACGAAGGGATTGGTGGTTCAGCTTTCGGCACCTCAGTACGTCGCCAGCATTTATTCGCATTTACAAGAGAACTATATTAGTTGCCGCGAAGTTTACTTTTGCGGAAGGCCTTCTTTACCCTCAGCATCTAAACTTATCGATCGGCACGACAGACACAAGGTGTAACGAAGATAGGAGCTAAACTTGTTTGAACAGACGCGCTCCGAAGCACAAAAGACGCGCACAGTGTCTTCTGATTCCCTTAGCTAAAAAATCAGGCATGCAAAAAGAAGTTACTCGACAATTTCTTATATATATACAGCTGACTCCAGAGAAGCATTGTGGCTTTCGTGCAGGAAGCTTTTTTTTTTTGTTTATTTATTTTCCCCAGAAAATGGACTTTTAAACATGGAGTGCATACGAGTGGCTTGTCTTAGGGCGCGTGTTCACTCACTACTTGCTTTCAGAAAATGTGGGCCTCGGCTACAAAAAAGAACTTTCTAAGAAAAACGCGAATATGCAAAATATGCGCAAAGGGATACACTTCCCAAATTGCGAAGAACAAAAAAAAATTGGCAGCCGATCCACGCTGTGAATGCTGATGATGGAGTGACGCTCCGTTGACGAAATGATAAACTATATAAAGAATGTTTATGAAATCCATCTGTACGTCCTTCCGTCCGTCCGTCCATGGACGGACGGCCGCACGCACGGACGAACGGACAGGCAGACGTATGCACGGACGGACAGACAAGTGCACGGACGGACGGAGAAAGAGGGAGAGGGAGACAGGTGGGAGACGGGTGCGAGCGCTGATGCGGCGGGGAGCTTCGACGGCGGCGACGGCGGGGTGCGGGCCTAAGGAGCTTGGGTCCTAAAAAGTGACCTTTTGTTGTAAAATTTTGCCTTACCCTGTGCCCTAACGAGCGCGACAAGACGAAGGGGTTATTGGAGCAGTGCCGTGGTAAGTGGCTAACGCGCATGGACAGTCCCAACAAACATCACGCCTTTCCTCGACACTTTCTTTCTGGTAGGCAAACCATGCTTGGCTTTCGGAGTTTCTCTGTTTCGGTAGCTCCGTTTAGTCCACTTACACACGAAACATCGTGGCTTCTTCAGAGACTTCGCAAAGCTTTTCTGCGAGCGCGTGCGGTGGCTTCGTGGAAAGAAACACGCGTACAGTACATACTGGTGTGATCTCCGTGATGTCATCGAGGTCGCAATCTTTGACAGTACTACCGAGCAAGGAGTACGAACTCAGCAAATATGTACGCAGCAGCATTCTTACGGAAGGAGCGCTAGCGATACAACGAAAGAAGCCATGTATGCTCACCCGTTCGCACTTCATGCAACCGACAGCATCATGTGCATGGACTTGTGGACGCATGTCGACGCCTCGGACATTTGCGAATTACTTGTCTTGTTGTAAGACTTTTCCATGCCGCAGCAGTGGAGTCATAAACGGCTATAGGCCAAAACATTGTGTGAAGTGGCTAGGTACACTAGTCCACGAGAAAAGTTGTGGCCGATAGCATCGCGGTCATATGAGCAGGCTTGTAAGGGTGCTCTAACTTCCGGTAAATATTAATTTTATCATAGTTTCAGTTCGGTTGTGCAATGACCCACTTGCAGAAACAGTGAAGGCCACGTTAAAAACGGACCTTGCGTGCGGAGGCACAACGGCCCTGTCACGTCGCAGCACAACCTGGTACGTTTCGTGTGTAAGTGGACAAAACAGAGTTAGGTAAACAGAGGAATTCCGAAAGCCAATTATCATTTGCGTACCTGAAAGGAAGCTATGAGGACATACGTGATGTTTGTTGGGGGGTGTCCATGCGCATAGGCCGGCAAAAAATGTTCAACTCAGTCAGACTCACTCATGAAATACATTTTGCCTTTGGGACTCACTCGGGCTCAGACTCACCAAAATTTTTCCTCAACCGGACTCACTCGGACTAAGACTCACTAAAACTTTTCTCAGCCGGACTCAGTCGGATTCAAACTCGCCAAACTATTACTCACTCGAACTCACGCTGACTCAGACCCGTATGACTCTCTCTTAGTCTGAGTGAGTCTGAGTAAGTCGACTCATGAGTTCGTTACCGTATAATTGGCTTTTTCGACCGAAAGTATCAATGCTCTTTAGCACCAATATCGCGCGTAATCAGTGCTCTACTGTACGCCTTTTATCTCGTACCTGCCAACACGAGATACCAGTGGTTGCAATTCAGTAAGGACGCTTTTTTTTTTAATAAATGTTTTACTTCGCGGGAAAGATTATTCCGGAAGGGGGGGGGGGGGGGAGCGGGAGGCGGGGGAGTTCCCGTCATCGTCCCCCCCTCCGGTAACTCACGCCTCTAATCAATAAATATTGAGCTGGCGTATGAACGCTAGTGCGTTCAAGTGTGTGTGAGTCGGCGTAAGTATAAACGTGAACCGCCATAATGCTGATGGTAATGCTGAAGTTAAGTGAAAACAGAGGTCGGCAAAAAATGTGGAGCTCACTCAGACTCACACACGAACTAAATTTCGCGCTTTGGGCTCACACGGACTCAGACTCACCAAATCTTTTCTCAACGGGACTCACTCGGACTTAAGATTCGACATGAGTCTGAGTGAGTCTGAATGAGTCGATTCATGAGTGAGTTTGCCAACCTATGCCCATGCGCGAGAGCCATCCATGCTGGCACTGCTCTGATAGTTCCTTTATCTTGTCATGCTCCCTGAGGCGCACCTTCGCCA
>JALIZH010023957.1:0-18600 GCA_030522465.1 Rhipicephalus appendiculatus | reverse complement strand
GTAGTTGTCGGCTACGTGGAATAAGTTATTTCAATGTGCTCGTCCGTATTTGTCAGCGCAACAGAAGAAACCGGCACGCCTGCTTCACGCGACTGTGTGGTCTAAATGCGCGCTTTGAAGCGGCGACCCATAGAAACGCACAGAGCAGAAGCAGAAAAAATTACACCATCTCCCGCTAAAGGGAACCATGTGTAGATGTGAAGCAGCGGGCGCTAACGCTTACACTGGCGGCGGCGTTGACGCTGGCGCTCATCGCAGCGTTGCGCAGGAGAGAAAACTGGGGAGGCGCAAAGCAGGCAGTGATGGAGCAGTGTTTCCTACTTGAACATACCAATCGCTCCTAATGGGCAATGAGAGACAGAAGACTCCGACTGGACACAGAGACCCGCACTCCGCTTTTAGTTAACGCGCACGCTGCGAATTTTTATTGTTCAACAACGCACAGGAGAAATCTTCCACCGGCACCACCTTGGAGGTCAAGATCCATTGCCATATATATGGGATGGCCAGTGAACGGTTGTGCAGCGCGAGCAGTCGGTTTTTTCAACCAAGAAACTCGCTAGCAGACGCTGCCTGCGTCGGCGTCGCGAGGCGAGAGAGGGGGGAAGCGGAGGAGAGGAGAGAGAGGGGGTGACACGCATGCGCAGTGGGAGTGTGAACGCCGTGGGCAGGGATGCGTAGAGGAGAGAGGGGGAGCGTAGGAGAGGAGAGAGAGGGGGACGCGCATGCGCAGGGGGGAGTTAGACGCCGCGGGCAGGGATGGAGAGAGGGGGGGGAGTGTAAGAGGGGGAGAGAGGAAGGGAGGCGCATGCGCAGTGAAGGTGTGGTTGCCGTGGGGAGGGATGCCTAGAGGAGAGAGAGGGGGAGAGGAGGTTTTTTTATTTTTATTTTTTCTTTAACTGTTTGCGCATGCGCAGTAAGGGTGGGCACGCGGCACACCACCACCACCACCACCGGATTAAGCTTCGCCATAAGATGCTTCACATCTAAAAGTTCCCGTGACGTATGTAGAAACAACTTCCGGAGCGAGCTCACGCGGAGCGTGTCCCACTGGCAGATTTGGCTTGGTGCAATCCGAGTGCTCGCTAGAGGATTTCGGCAGCCGCTCCGGATCTCCCAGTGGAGTTCCCCATAAGAGTGAGTCACGACTGCGTAAGGAACTGGGTGAACGTTGCCAAAGAAGTCTCGTTGGAGCACATTCGCTCGAGATGTGTACGTTTCTGGCACCACACAGCGTTCTTATTTGACAGTAGTGTACGAGTGCGTTTACTTTATGATTCAACAAGGCTGTTGGCTGCGTTTTACGTCTTTGTGTAGTCAGTGAGAAATATTTACGGGACACGGAATTGGTGAAAAGCATGAATTGTAGTGACGCCTCGCCCCGTACGGTCGTTTTTTTTTTTTTTTTTTTTTTTTTTTTTTTTTTTTTTTTTTTTTTTTTTCCAGCACATGAAAAACCGCACGGAGGGACACTTCCCGCAATGTTTATAAGCAGTGTTGGAAGTGGCCCTCTGTGAGTGTGTGTATGACTCTCCCTTCGCACGTTGTCGTCGTTGCACCTTACACTTAAAAATGTTCTGAACCAACACATCCATTCAGCCATTCCTACTTCAAAACCCGCGCTCTTGTTCTCTTCCCGGCGGCGCGGAAAATCGAAAAAAACTCCAATTTACCACGTAAAAACATATCCAGGAAAACTTCTGTGGTGGATTTTACATTTCTTCCGAAAGCAGTCCCAATATATCCACTCCGCCAAAATGACTGCTAGTATACTAGCATGCCCGCGTGGTGGTTTATATCTGTGTAAATAGGTGAAGTGTTACGTTTTTTTTTGGTTTTGTATGACAGCAGATGTGATGGACTGTAAGCAAACCGAGGAGCCTAATTCCTGTTAGTCAAAACCGTGTCAAACCATAAGAGCAGTGAAGGCTTAAAAAGTACATAACTTAACTATAGCATTAATCAAGAGTTAATCACAAAACAACGAAAAGTGATCGATACGAAAGGGACGGAAACGAGCCAGCAAATACCTAAGCACTATAGTTGGAGCCGAACCCACATCCCAATTATTCACCTTGTGGTACGGCGGGGCTACCTTGTCAACAGCTCTGTTTGATAATCATTAAGATATATTTAATAAGGTCCTGGAAGTATTTTCATGGGCCGAACCCAACCCACGCGACAGACTTAGCTCTTTTTTTTTTCTTTTTAATGCGGGCGTCACGTTATGCCTTTGGGATGCTTCTGATGCGATTCCTATAGGTAATATCTCTAATGCGCTTGACACTTCCAAACTCTTTAATGTCTAATTATACTGCGCTATCACGTTTGCTCTTGCCTGCACTTCTCGTAGAGCGGAGCTTTTGCTCGGTTTTATCCACTGATCTACGATTCCCAGCACGACTAATCGATGATTTTGCCTCCTTTCTTTTACAATTCTCTTTGTACAACCTAGTGCCTCCGCTGATCGAGCGGTTCGCCTTCGACGAAAATCTGCACGAGGGCATGCGAACTCGAGTCTACTGCAACATCGCTCGCGGTGACCCGCCGGTCCGCATCACGTGGCTTCGAGACGGACAGCCCATCAAGTCCGGTCCCGACATCGAGGTCCGCCTGCTCGACCCTTTCTCGGTAGCGCTGGCCATCGACAGCCTCAGTCCGAGCCACGACGGCAGCTACACCTGCGTGGCGTCTAACACTGCCGCCACGGTCAACTACACGGCGTCGCTCAGGGTGCACGGTGAGCGATGGCGATTAACCGCTTTCTTCATTTTATGAGAGAGTGAGAGATATAAAAATTGGGGGACCCTTAAGCTCCGCCTTTAAGAGTTGAACGCGATAGCGATATCTTGTCCCTAGTGCGTACTTCAACCACTTAGGGCATAATATGTAATGGGTAGCATGCTTTAAACCACGAGCCATTATGCGCGGGAAATGTTTTCGAACTTGCTGTGCACCCACTACGTGGTCCTCAGGGAATACGCGCAGTAACGTGTGTGCCTTTTGTAATGTACGCTTGCACCATGCAATATTTCTGCGATATTACATGTTGTATTCGGACGCCTGTATACAGAGGACGCGTGTGTTTTCAAAGCATGAAAGTTATTTTCACTGCATTTCCAAGAAGAGGAAGTTATTTTCAATCCAACTCCAAGCAGAAGCGTGGCTGTGAGGTAGAACACCTGATTGCCACGCAGACGGCCTGGGTTCAATCCTCACTAGAGCCCGGAAATTTTGATTTATTTATTTTATTTGCATCTTTCTTGAGTTTTCGGTTACGGACAAGATGATGATTTTTCGCTCACAACCAACGACGCCGACACCGACACCGACGCCAACGCCGGAATTTCTGCGAAACAAGCTCTTTAACGCTATCGCGTTAAAAGTAAATGAAATAACGGATGCTTCTAATCAAGATCGGGAATATAGTGTCTGATCTGAACAATAATTGTACTCTTCCCATTTTTATGTACGTTTTTTTCTCCCTTTTGTTATCAATATTTAATACTTGAAATATAAAAAAAAAGATTCATATTATCAATTCTTGGCCAATCCCCCCTGAGTGGGTATGAGCCATGGCAGAGGAATCATCATCATCATCATCTTCACCACAGCACAGGCAGGCAGGCAGGCAAAGAACTTTATTAGTATCCGGAGGCGGCGTTCAACCCCCCTTAGGGGGGCGACACCGGTGGGCCACTCCCACGACGGGACGGGGAGGTTAAACTCCACGGCCATGTCGCGGGCCCTCTGGATGGCCCTAAGCTGGTCTCCTTTGTCGTGGCTTGTGAGGAGACAGTTCCAGTCCGCCTCCGTAGAGGGAGACTCGCTGCTCTCGCGCAACGCAGGGCATTGCCACAGCATGTGCTGTAGAGTACATTTGGGGTGACCACAGCGCGGGCACCCCGGATCTATGCCATCCATGTATTTAGAGCAATTTAGAGGCGATGCATACGCCTCCGTCTGTAAGAGTCGTAGAGTGATGGACTGAGGTCTTGTTAAGTGTGGATGCGGGAGTGGGTACTTCCGCCGCTCCAACTGGTAATGTTTGCAAATTTCATTAAAAGTTAGCAACGGGTCTTTGAAGTACCAAGTAACGTCCTCAGCCTTCGAGTGGTTCTCCCCGGCGTGGAATGTGAGACCTCGCGCCTGGGAGTGAGCCAACTCGTTGGCATTAAGGATGGTTCCGTGTACGTGTCGGCCAACGTGCGCCGGGAACCAGATTATGTGCTTTTTGTCTGACCAATTGGCAGCAGAGAGAACGCGCGCGGCTTCCCGACAAACTGAGCCCGTCATGAAGGCCCGTGCGGCTGCGCGCGAATCTGTGTAAACGGCGGTGCGATCGGTGGCAGCGAGAGCTAGTGCCACAGCGACCTGCTCGGCGCGATCAGCGTTTGAATTTAATAAAGTCATAGACGACAAGTGTTCACCTTTGAGTGTTGTAACTACCGAGACAAAGTGGTCCGTATAGCCGTACTGCGCTGCGTCTACGAAGGCCACGTTATCCTCCATAGCGGCTGCGGTACTGAGTAGGGCTCGCGCCCGTGCCTGACGTCTCCCCACGTTATGTGTGGGATGCATGTTACGGGGTATCGGGGATACTGTAAATTTTGCGCGCAGGTCTTCGGAGAGCTGCCGCGGACATTCTTGGGTTACGGGAGATTTGAGCCCGAGGTGTGCTAGTAACCGTCGCCCAGCTGCAGTGGAAGACAGCCTTACAATTTGAGATACTTTTTGAGCTTCTACAATTTCGTTGAATGTGTTATGAATGCCTAGCTCGTTGAGCTTGGCCGTGCGGGTGCTGCCCGGTAACCCGAGCACCTGTTTAACGGACCGGCGGATGATCACGTCGAGACGGCGCATGTCTCCTTTTTGCACAAATCAGTCTGTTTACCCTGTTCTGCTGGAAAGAAACCGGAGTATAACATATGTGAAGAAATAAAAGTCGGAGGACGTTTGAGCGTCACCTTCAAGAGTACAGCGCGATAGCTTAATCGGGGCCCGTGCGCATCGGCTTCAACCATGCCGCAAGAAAATTTGGGCGCGTAACATTGGCCGTTTCAAACTGTCCTGGAATGTCTAATGCAAATACATTTGCTAAGTGCGCACTAAGCCTTAATTCTTCCTTTTGCGTATTGGCGAAGTAACCACTACTCATCCCGAAGGTACCACGCGCACAATTTGTAATGGGTGGGAAGCTTTAAACTACCCGCGCAACGCGCAATTCACGTGCTTGGACGTTTGCTGCGATTCTACGATTCTGCCATGCAGCACTACATGCGTTAAGACCCCTAGCTCCCATCACATGACTTTCTTTTAGCTTAATTTTTTTTTTCGATGAAGCACTCTCAATCACTGGTGTGGCACCGTGGTAGAACACCTAAGTACAACGCAGACGGCCTGGGCTCGATTCTCGCTGGGGCGGAATGTTTTTTTATGATTTATTTATTTGCTTCTATCCCGAATTTCCGCTCCCGGACAACTCTGATCTTTTGCTCACACCCAACGACGCCGACACCGGCCCCGGAATTTCTTCGAAACGAGCACTTTAACGCCGTCGCCTTAAAATAAGTAAGGCATGCACGGGGGAGCAACGCACAAGCTTGTGGTCATTGTCATCATCAGTAGACGCGCCACATTGTCACTCGCAGTGTCATATGCACAGATATACAACGTGGCCATTACTTTCGGCATTTGCGAGGATAGATCCGCTTACAGCAAAGAACACTTTATACTTCCTCTTCCTATCAGCGCATGGTATCTCATGATCAAAGCTTAAAGAGGCCCTGCAACACTTTTTGAACTAGCCATGGAATTGATTCACTAAAGGAGCTTATTGCCTCACGAATTCACCACCGCAAAAATTTTTTAGAATCCGTCCTGTACGAGTGGAGTTACAAAGATTTGTCGCACGCTGCAATTGCATTCTCTCTCCTCTCGTCCCGACGAAAGCGCTGGAAGCTAAGCAGGGAGGGATGGCACGGGGGGAAGAAAATACGTCACGCGCGCCTCGTGACCTTGAGCACTTTTTCTTTTTCTTTTGCATCGAATACGCGGCTTCTCAGGGCGATGGCGCGCGCGCACGCGTGGACAAGTCGGGGCCTCCATCGGCGGCCCGAGTAACTACCGAGCGCGCCATGCTCAAATCAGCCAATGGCTGATACAATGGCCATGACGAGTGATTTTTGAGCTTCCAGCGTCATTTGTTTCGAGAGAAGAGAAAGCAATTTTTAGCTGACTTTGAGAATTTATTGTGAATTCCAGGCCACGTGCTGCGCTATAATATTTCGCTCGCGTGTTCTCGGGAGCCTCGACTACGGATCGGCAGCGTTTTCTGACCATGCTCAAAAAGTGTTGCAGGGCCCTTTTAAGGCGCAATGCTTATGCGAATTCACAATGCCTTTAGAGACACTTTCGTGCCGCATTGTTCCTTTCATCAATTAACTACATAAAAAAATGTACTGCTACATAAAGAATAATAGCCTCGCACAGAAAAAAAAAATGACTGTGAAGATGTCAGACAGTTAACTGGCCAGAAAAAGAGAAGATAAAGAGCTTGCAACTTTGCCCTTACCATATATTATGAATATAATAATTGATTAGGTTCAACGTCCCAAATCCGCCATATGATTATGAGGGACGCCGTGTTGGAGGGCTCCGGAAGTTTTCACCACCTGGGGTTCAATAATGTTCACGAGGGTGGCGATGCGGGCTTGTTGGTTGGTCATACTAGAATGAGTTGAGCGCATACGAGGACACGGACAGAAGAAAGAGACATACACACACTGGCGCTAGTGGGCAACTTGCCACCTGACGGCTTTTTGGCACAACACTGCCATGGTTGCACGTGCAAACCCAACTTTCATGGGACCGTTGTCGTCAGCAGGAACCGGTCCGAAATTACTAGGCTGATCATTGAAGCCGAACAAATCGATCATCTTGGTGACGCCTGTGTCAGCAATCCCTCAATGTCTCTGAGTGCTAAAGAATTACACTTTCTGCGCATGTCTCGTTAAATTGCTTGTCATTGCCTATGTATCCTGTTTTCTATCTCGTAGAGGTGAATTTCCGTGTTTGTTATCAATTCGCATTTGTTGTTTTTTATGCAAGTGTGTTCACGTGACTGTCGTGCGCAAAACTGGTATATGGTTCGGCAGGTGAATGAAATAAACCATTGTTGTTAGTAGCGCCAGTGTGTGTATGTCTCTTTCTTCTGTCCGTGTCCTCGTACGCGCTCAACTCATTCTAGTATCAATAATGTTCGCCTAAATCGAAGTACAGGGGCTTCACACATTTTCACCGTCATTGAAAATGCGACCACCATGGCCAGGATTCGATCCCGCGACCTTCGGGTCATCAGTTTTGCGCCGTTACCACTAGACCAACGTGGCGGGTGTCGGGCTCGCTACGCTACGCCAGAAAAGAACTACAGTTTTGCGAAAAAAAAAAGGAGAGAAAGGAAGAAGAAAATAGACCAGTAGACGCATGTACACTCGAAGGTTCCCTTCAAATTTAAAAGCAATCGCGGATTTTTTTATGGACCGTACCCACCTGAAATAGTACATCGCGAAGAGGGATGCTGCCACAACACGTAAGTACATCTTCTATTAGTCAGCTCAGCATCCTGAGGATCCAAACGGTACCCGCATTATTAGGGGCGAAGCTCCTTAGGGCATAGGCTAGTCCGGCGTCGTCGTCGTCGTAGTAGTAGTAGTAGTAGCCACCTCTAGGTCTCAGAGTGATCACTAGATGGCGCTGCGGTGCCATCTAGTGATCGACCACATGCAACCCACAACCATCCGAGGAACCTGCATCGATCTCGTCTTTGCAAACTTCCCACTACGACCCATCCAAGAACCCCTAGGTCTCAGAAGGATCACTAGATGGCGGTGCGGGGCTGCTTAGCTAGTACGTGAATTGATCAATAGATGGCGCGGAGGCGCTCGCTGCGTGCTCTAGTGTGATAGGAGAGCGCTAGATGGCGGCGGTTTGTGCTCGAATCTGATTAAACGAGAGCATTGCTCTCGTTTAATCGGATACCGCTAGAGGCGCATCTCAGCTCGATTCTCATTGGATGGAACGATCGTTCGAGATCGTTCCATCCAATGATGTTCCATCCAATGATCGTTCGAGATCGGAGCGTCGCCCACTCATCATCATTCACTCCGTGGATATGCGTGTTTTTTTTTTTATTAGGGGTTCAGATACACTGATGCAAATAACGAATGTAGTGTTGCAAGCACAGGCTTAAACCATACATACGCGCGTCCAAAGGGGTACTTTTTCGGTAATTGAAACACGGGCGCTTATACTTGTTATTTTCCGTAACATTCAGTTGGCGTCGTTTCAGTGTTGAGCTGATTAATTTATTCACCCCGCTCTGTTCTAAGATCCCCTCCTTGTGAGCAACATAATCCAAGGTTGAAAGATTAAGCTTTTCTGATCCAGCTGTGTTTTCAGGACTTACTGTGTTGTATACACTTCAAGCACTGAACGCCGGATGCCAACAGGCGAATATCGTAAAGCCAGCGAAGCGTCACCGCCGTCTTGTCTCGCCCATTCCTTGAACATTCTCGCATCTCAATGGCTTTATAAATGAGCCAGCCACTGCCAAAGCCGTATGAACAGCTGCAGAAATAGAATGAAATAATGAACTTTATTTTTCCTTCGTCAAAGGGAAGGGGGCAATAGGACAGAGGGTGGTGGGGAGGAACTACTTGAAGTAGGCCTCCTCCACCCTCTCAGCCCACTCCAGGATGACCTCCTGAATGTTGGGTCTCGAGCTGCGCAAGGCAGCCTTCCACTGTTCCTCACTAGAAATTTATTGACTTTGTGCAAGCTCATATCCAACAAACTACCAGTTGGATAACCGAATTAGAAAGCCGCGTTTCCGTGATTGCTCACCCTTTGATGGAATGCGCTCCTGCCCACCTCCGGGATCGCGGCCACACCTTTGTCGTAGACGTTTCCTCAGAGTGTGACAATTAGTTAGGAACTCGCGAAGAGGCGTTGAGGGCTCGCATTTTCTGAGAGCGTTCGCGACTTTCGATCCATCCTTGCCGAAGCTCTGCAGGCCTCACCGGCACCGCAACACGAGCTCTAATCATCTTCCAAGCTCGGTGCCGTTTAAGGCGAACGCGCGTACGACGAGGCTCTTTCCAGCGCGTTAATTTCGAACAGCTTAACGCGAAAACTCCGGCCTCCGTACGACCACGATTCTTGATGACTGACGGCTACGCCCGAGCGCGCATGCACGAAGTTTCATTAAGCCTCCATACTCGCCATCGCGCCGTCGCCGGTTGCGGCGCCGCGAACCGAGCGACGGCACTCAATTAGGGCGACATTGGCGTCGCTCCATTGGTTGACATTCTGCTTAACGAGCCCGACTGACTATCAAAGCAGGTGGGCCGCGCTCTTTGAGCTTAACGCGCGCGCGCGCATCCTGAAACAACGGAGAGACAGGAGACGCCGCGGACAGCTTCCCTTTCCTTTACTTCCTGTCCTTTTCGCCCATCCTGTTCATTCCTTCTCCCTTCTCTCTCTCTCCCTCTAGCCGTGATGAGGCAGAAGCAGCGCCTAACGACCAGCATCGACGTGTTCCTTGCGCAAGGTTGCAACGGGTTCTTTACTTTTTTCTTTGGCTTTTAATATATCTGCGAGATGGCACTTCATCCGCACCACCCACTCCATCCCTTTTCTGTGTCAACGATTGCTTCATCGCCGAGCTTGGCTTACTCGCCGAGCATCACGGTTTTCCACGAGAAGCTGTCGACTGCGCACGGAGGCCCAGTTCTCGCCTCTTTGTCGTTGCTGTTTATTTTCCGGGACGGAACAGCTTCTGCTGACGCGAAAAGCTTGAGGGAATGACGCGTGTCGACAGCGCCTTTACAAGCGAGAGAGTTGCGCCGTTTCTTTTTTGATGACCCTAAATGAAAAGGATGAAAACTTGTTCGTGAACTTATTTTTTTACTAGACGTGTTTCGTGCGCCAACGTACAGTAAATGAAAACAACCGTCTTGCGTCTATGAGTGAGGCTATACGGAAAAGCGGTGGTCCGCAGCGTTGGCTTAATTTAACGACGAAACCGGGAAAACTGAAGTGTTAAAAAATTAAAGCAGCTTCGCACTAGTGGTGCCAAGCCCGAAGGAGGTGTGCAGCTGGGCAGCCTTCTTTGTTTCACTGCGGTTTTATCTTTCTTTTCTCCTCTCTTTTATGTTTTTCTCTTTTGCAGTTTTTTTTGTCGTTTTTTTTCTCTTTATTTCTGTCTATCTCTATTTTTCTTTCTATTTTGCCCTTTCTATTTCTCATTCTCTATTTCTCGCTTGCTTTTCTTATGCGTGGTTTTGCCTGCGCTACGCCAAGCGATGACAGCATACAACATACGACTGCCCGGGCACTTAAAGTGTTCCTCACGTGATATCATCATCGGGGCACCCGAAAAACAAGAGGAAGAAAAAAATGCCCCCCACCTCCCCGAAGGGAATCGTGAGGAAATGCGAATGCATTTCGCGCGCGCTTCACTCCATTTATATATACGTGCGAGCGAGCGGACGGGAGTGTGGGGCGCAGGGAGGAGAGAGAGCGAACGGCGTGAGAAGGAGCGGCGAAGCACTGCACCCACCCTCTGCTACACTCTCCACACACGCGGGAGCTCCGCCGAGCTTCCGCGATGCGAGCGCCCTCACACACCAGAGCGCGCTCCTCCTCTCCACTCACTCTCCGCTACTCCGCCCGCACCACCTGCTCCGGTTGCTAGGGGCGAGGGTAAGCGCGCGCGCCCGCAGCTGTTGCTATGGGAGAGGGAGTGAGAGCGGAGAGATAAAAAATTACACCATCTTCCGCTAAAGGGAACCATGTGTAGATGTGAAGCAGCGGGCGCTAACGCTTACACCGGCGGCGGCGTTGACGCTGGCGCTCATCGCAGCGTTGCGCAGGAGAGAAAACTGGGGATGCGTAAAGCACGCAGCGATGGAGCGGTGTTTCCTACTGGAACATGCCAATCGCTGCTAATGTGCAATGAGAGACAGAAGACTCCGACTGGACACAGAGACTCGCAGTCCGCTTTTAGTTAACGCGCACGCTGCGAATTTTCATTGTTCAACAACGCACAAGAAAAATCTCCCACCGGCACCACCTTGGAGGTCAAGATCCATTGCCATATATACGGGGTGGCCAGTGAACGGTTGTGCAGCGCGAGCAGTCGGTTTTTTCAACCAAGAAACTCGCTAGCAGACGCTGCCTGTGTCGGCGTCGCCAGGCGAGAGAGGGAGAGGGGGGAGCGTAGGAGAGGAGAGAGAGGGGGGGGGCGCGCATGCGCAGTGGGAGTGTGGACGCTGCGGGCAGAGATGCCTAGAGAAGAGAGGGGGGGGGAGCGTAGGAGAGGAGAGAGAGGTGGGACGCGCATGCGCAATGGGAGTGTGGACGCCGTGGGCAGGGATGCCTAGAGGAGAGAGGGGGGGGGCGTAGCAGGGGAGAGAGGAGGGGAGGCGCATGCGCAGTGATGGTGTGGTTGCCGCGGGGAGGGATGCCTAGAGGAGAGAGAGGAGGTTTTTTATTTTTATTTTTTAAAGGGTTTGCGCATGCGCAGTAAAAGGTGGTCACGCCGCACACCACCACCACCGGATTAAGCTTCGCCATAAGATGCTTCACATCTAACACCTGCCGGCGCTTACCTCCTCAACCTATCCTCCTCCTCCTCCTCCGCGGACAACGCTGGACAACGCTGGACAACGCCGGATGCCTGACATAGCCCGACTATGAAATGCATTCGCATTTAAAATTCTCCTGTTTACGCTGTTTTGCCAGCGTTACGCCAAGCTGCATGAGACGACGACGACGTACGACAGCCCGGGCCTCTTAAATACTCAGCACTTAAAAGATTATCAGCACATTGTTTCTTTCTTTAAAGGCTTTCTTATTCTTTTCTGCGCTCAGCTTTGTCAACGGCCTCATCCGCATTGTACTTGCAGGGAGCTTAGCGCGCAAAAAAAAGAACAAAATTGAAGGACACTTTGTACATTACAAAGTGTGCTCGGCGAAAGCGTGTGGCCATTCCACTGACTATGCCATGTCTTTTATCTTTTACACTAACAGTGGGATAACAGACAAACCGAATGTGTGTGCGTTTTCTTTTTTTAATTTTTTACCGCGAATCGCAGCGAGACGCGAGACTAATCTTCTTCCGTTCGCATGCGTTAGTAGACACTTTTAGTTGAGCGTACGCAACAAGCCTACGTACGCAGCACGATACGATGCGTACGCTGCAAGCGAAGCGCTCAGTAACACTTTTAGTTTACCGTATCGACCGTACCGGGATGCGTTTCGTTCAACTAGACGTATCATATGTGAAATGAAACAGCTTTCGAGTGCTTCTTAGCGCCATCCTGCGGTAGCGGCTGTTATAACGGCCACTGGCATGCAAGTCAAGCTGAATCATTGGATCCACGTTTTTTACGTTCTGTGCCATCTTGCAATCTGGCTGCTCTTTCATTCGAGATCTCGCGAGAGTGTCACGTAGCTAGCGCTACGTCTCGTTACGTTTGCGTGCGCCGGATCTTTTTTTCGGGCGTACGCACGCATCCATGAAGTAGATACGTTACGTACTGCGCATGCGCAGTTCTCTCCCGTAGCCACGCTGCGTACGTAGGCTCGTTACGTACGCTAAACTAAAAGTGTGCAGTATTAGACACTTTTAGTTTTGCGTACGTAACGAGCCTACGTACGCAGCATGGCTACGGGAGAGAAGTGCGCATGCGCAGTACGTAACGTATCTATTTCACGGATGCGTGCGTACGCCCGAAAAAATCCGGCGCACGCAGACGTAACAAGACGTAGCGCGAGCTACGTGACACTATCGCGAGATCTCGAATGAAAGAGCAGCCAGATTGCAAGATGGCACAGAACGTAACAACGTCCATCCGATGATTCAGCTTGACTCGGATGTCAGTGGCCGTTATAACGTCCGGTACCGCAGGATGGCGCTAGAAGCACTCGAAAGCTGTCTCATTTCACATATGGTACGTCTAGTTGGACCAAACGCATCCCGGTAAGGTGGATACGGTAAACTAAAAGTGTTGCTGAGCGCTTCCATTGCAGCGTACGCATCGTATCGTGCTGCGTACGTAGGCTTGTTGCGTACGCCCAACTAAAAGTGTCTATTTTCTCGCGCTTTGCTCATCGTGCAAACGCCATCCGCGTTCCAGCGCTTAAATTGACGGACCCTTTGTAAATTCGAAAGTGTATTCCGTGAACGCCTGTGTCCACTATGACGGCGTCGGTCAGAATGATTCCAAACGCTGGGCGCAGCGACGCTACGCAAGCAAAGCGCGAGCGCTGTAGAGTCCGACACGACCGGCGTCCGTTTGCGCCTCCCGGCGGCCACTTGGCTCCGCGCCAGAGCTCGGACAGACGGACGGACGGACGGACGGACGGACAGACAGACGGATGGACAGACGGACGGACAGAAGGACACCGGACGGACGGACGGACACCGGGCGGACGGACGGTCGGACGGACGGACGGACGGACAGACGGACACCGGACGGACGGACGGACGGACGGACGGACGGACGGACTGACGGACGGACACCGGGCGGACGGACGGACGGATGGACACCGGACGGACAGACGGACGGACACCGGACGGACGGACGGACGGACGGACGGGACGGGACGGATGGACGGACGGGACGGGACGGATGGACGGACGGACGGACCGACACAGGACGGACGGACAGACGGACACCGGCGGACGGGCGGACACCAGACGGATGGACAGACGGACGGACGGACGGGACGGACCGACGGGACGGACGGACGGACGGACGGACGGACGGACGGATAGACGGACACCGGGCGGACGGACGGACCGACACCGCGCGGACGGACGGATGGACAGGCGGACACCGGACGAATGGACGGACGGACAGATGGACACCGGACGGACGGACAGACGGACACCGGACACCGGAAGGACGGACGGACGGAAGGACAGACAGACGGACACCGGACGGACACCGGACGGACGTGAGCATGAGACATTAAAGGCTTTCGCTTTAAAAGACCTGCATAAGATGGACACCCGAACACCGTCCCGTGGGAAACGGTAACAACAAGGCAGTGCACGACGCCGCTCGAAGGCTTACGGAGTGAGCCGCAGTAGCCAGTGCCATCCCGGCACCCTTTGGTCGGGGTGCTGAGGTACACTAGTGGGAATGGGAGTACAGGATGACCATATAAAATGACATCACAAAACGCACGTTAGAATATCTCCGCCACCTCAGCAACAAAAAAAGCAGTCAGTGGAGTGGCGGTGGTTACATACTAGGCTTATCCGAATACTGCGTTTTCGCACATCATGCATCCGGATA
This sequence comes from Rhipicephalus appendiculatus, assembly GCA_030522465.1. Classification (NCBI taxonomy): domain Eukaryota; kingdom Metazoa; phylum Arthropoda; class Arachnida; order Ixodida; family Ixodidae; genus Rhipicephalus; species Rhipicephalus appendiculatus. The sequence goes on along the minus strand of JALIZH010023957.1, from coordinate 4,231 downwards.
TGTATCACACGGAAAGATGCTGAGAAATGAGAATCCAAAGCAACTCTGGAGCGTCTATCACGTGAATGCCGAGGGATAAATGACAACAACGAGAACACAGCTCATAGCGACAGCCTTTGCGCGCGCTGGGAGGCCACGCTGTAAGGCCCCGCCCTCGATGATCCACTCTGGGCCGTCCAGAGATCCGAGGAAGCCGCCGGGACCCAAAACTCCTGACCGTCACCGCGGAGCGTTCTTTTGTCCACCCGATCAACTCGCAGGACTCGCTGCTATAAAGTTATTAGATGTGAAGCATCTTATGGCGAAGCTTAATCCGGTGGTGGTGGTGGTGCTGTGCCGGCGTGACCACCCTTACTGCGCATGCGCATACCTTTCAAAAAATAAAAATAAAAAAACCTCCTCACCCCCCTCTCTCTCCTCTAGGCATCCCTCCCCGCGGCAACCACACCCCTCACTGCGCATGCGCCTCCCCTCCTCTCTCCCCCTCCCGGGTTCCCCCCTCTCTCCTCTAGGCATCCCTGCCCGCGGCGTCCATACCTGCGCATGCGCGTCCCCCCCCTCTCTCTCCTCTCCTACGCTCCCCCCTCTCTCCTCTAGGCATTCCTGCCCGCGGCGTCCATACTCCCACTGCGCATGCGCGTCCCCCCCCTCTCTCTCCTCTCCTACGCTACCCCCCTCTCTCGCCTCGCGACGCCGGCGCAGGCAGCGTCTGCTAGCGAGTTTCTTGGTTGAAAAAACCGACTGCTCGCGCTGCACAACCGTTCACTGGCCACCCCGTATATATAGCAATGGATCTTGACCTCCAAGGTGGTGCCGGTGGGAGATTTCTCCTGTGCGTTGTTGAACAATAAAAATTCGCAGCGTGCGCGTTAACTAAAAGCGGACTGCGGGTCTCTGTGTCCAGTCGGAGTCTTCTGTCTCTCATTGCCCATTAGCAGCGATTGGCATGTTCCAGTAGGAAACACCGCTCCATCACCGCGTGCTTTGCGCCTCCCCAGTTTTCTGTCCTGCGCAACGCTGCGATGAGCACCAACGTCAACGCCACCGCCAATGTAAGCGTTAGCGCCCGCTGCTTCACATCTACACATGGTTCCCTTTAGCGGGAGATGGTGTAATTTTTTCCTTCCTTCAACTTTCCAAAACGCGGCCACATGGAATCAGAACGAGTTGGCAGGAAATTTTTCTAGAGTTACAGTTCGAAAATAAGGGTGTACAGAACGCGCGAGGGTGAGTAAGACTTCTGTCTCCGAAAACTAATCAGAGGAAAGGCCGCAGGAACCGATTTTTTTATTTATTTACGTGGAAGCATTACAGGACTACTTCTGATAGATTATTATGCGTACGTATGTCCGTAATGTAACACCCCGAGCCAACTCTGGGTATAGATGATGGCGCCATCGAGGATAATGAAGCCAACAACTACTTGGTAAGTAAATACACATAAATGATCCGATTGCATGGCTTGAACTCGGGGACCTACATTCGTGAAGCCCGACCTTCTAACAATTATACCACTGGCTTGAGAAAGCAGATACTCAACCGATCCTGCAGAGACAACTTAAAAATATTTGTCGCCCAAGTCAGACGCCTAAGCATTAATAAGCACGCCGAAGCATTAATCTCTCCCCGATGTAAAGCACGTTCTCAATAGCACACGAGTGCCGACATGACGTCGGACAACAAGCTTGAGCCTTCAGGCAACACGGCGCAGTCGGCGAGCCAGCTACGCTCACGCGCTACGCGCAAAACTCCTCGTAGACTGCTTCGCGTAACATTCATTACCACGTGGATGGGGTGAGCCGCAATTTTCCGTGGGTGTGGTTAACTCACCGTTAACTATTTGTGTGTTTAATAAAAAAAGAGACATGATTTGAATATCATACTTTGGAAGAGCGGCAAGCTGTCTCTGGACAGATAATGTAACAATGTGTGGGTCTAGAAAAATGTGGACACACTAAAGTGGTGTGAAAACTGTGGAAAAGGTGGATCTTATGGCCTTGCCCTCCTCCTTACTCCTCACCCTTATTTTCCTTTCCCACTCCCTTGCTACACTGCAGTATACATAGCTATGATACGATTTACTCTCTCCCTTTCTTCTTTTCCTCCTCCTCAGCATCAATGTCCTTTCTTACCCCCCTTGCTATACTATACATGGTTGCGCTATGTTTTCTTTCTTTCTCATTCTATCTCTTTCTGTCTCATTCTCTATCATATTCTCTCTCTGTTTCTGTTCCTTTCTGTATTTCATTATTGCTATGTTCTCTCACTCTATTTTTTTCTCGTCTTCTCGCACAGAGTAACGCAATCGTACGGTGGTTCCCTTAAATGGATGTTCTGCTAACGGGCTTGATAGCCGAGTGGTTACGACGCTCGCCTCCCGATCGTGGGTACCCGGGTTCGTATCCCACCTGGGCAACAAATTTTATTTCGTTTTAGGGGCGAAGCTCCTTAAGGGGGGGATGGAGGACAAAATCGACTGAAAATGCGATTTTTCAGTTTTCATAGCACGGTGTTCCAGCATTACTGATAAGTGCCTCCACGAAGTGGCGCGTTCTTACGCGCAGTGGAAAGCATTTAAAAATGGCCCCAAACGCGCCTGATCCCGTGACAGCACCGCGGAAACTCGAGCTTTATATGGCGTTTCCTCCAAACACTACTTTTCATCAGAAAAGGAACATTTTCTCAGTAACAACTGCAGCTATCAAGTGCAAACTGTTGTGACTTCTTTCTCAATAACATGCGCCCTTTCTGAAGCAAAAGAATGGTGTTTCCACCAGATTTGTGTTTTTTACGAAAGTTTTTCTTTCAGCAAAATTGCCTAAAATTCTAGTCATTAAACATCTAAATTTTTAACTAAAGAATGGTCATGCCTACAATTATTATTTTGGTTCAGAAGGATACCCTGGACACATGTAATAACCAGAACAGATTTCACCATTTTACAAGCAAAATGTTTTTCACAAATGTTCCTTCAAAAATAAAAATAGTGAAATGATTTATTTTTTATTAGTTTTAGAATTGCTTTGTATTTTCTTGCCAAATTCAGAAAACTTCTAGTAAAATCTACATTCAAGCCACTTGCGAAATTTTGTGGAGTTTGCTTCAAAAATTACTGAGCGACGGGCAATAGTAGTTGCACCCCTGTCTTTGCTATCCATCCCACCTTAAGGTCGAGGCTTGCACATCACTCTCCCGGTGTCCCCCCGGTGTAGCCACGCTAGTGCGATGACGATGACGCTGCCATCAGGCACAGCACATGCAAGGTAACCATTATACGCCATGACGATGACGATGACGCTGATGACGACGAAGAATAAGCGCGTTCGAGACCACACATTCTCTTTCTGCCATCACGGCACAGCACATGGAATGTGCCCACTATACGTCATTCCACAGCACATGGAATGTAGCCACTATACGTATTCCATCATCGAATGTACCCCCTATACGTCATAACGATGACGATAACGCTGATGACGATGAAGAATAAGCACGTTCCCGACGACACATTCTCGTTCTGCCATGGATGAAAACGATCGTGAAATCGCTCTCGCCCGCGAAAGGCAAAACGGCAACGCCGACAACAAGCTGCTACCCCGGAGTTGAGGACGCGGGAAGCGGCGGCTCAACGGCAAAAACACACTGTATATACTGTACGCACGCGTTGTCACTCATTTACATGCGCGAGTGGTCAATGTCCCGGGTGATTTACGGTAAGAACGTAGCAGCAATCTACCTGCGGCTCACTATATAGAGGACTGTGAGATGAACTCTTCGGCAAAGTGCGAACGTTTCTTGGGAACATTGTTGTTGACGTGTGGACATAGTTCACGACGGGAGAACATTCCTTCTTAAAAGGGCATTTTCGTGCGTGAATTTTACAATACTCTACTGTTATTCATAAGTCCGTGACGCAAATTACTATGCAACAGAAGAGGAGCAGCCGGAGCCATGTATAGGCACCAACCTCTCCTTAAATACATTTAATAAAAAAAAAAAGTCAGCAGCAACGCGGAAGTGTAGTGGGCCCTTCTCTGATTCGGAAAAGGACGAATTGTGGCGCCTACTGCGAGTACGACTGTACTTGCAGTAGGCGTTCTAATATAGCTTGAAACTGCCAATCTTTCGTGCACAGACGCTTGGTTCCTTGCGGAATGGCTTGACGTCCACCAGAAACCGATGCCAGGCTAGCAATTGAGAATGTGATGCGAATGGGCCCGATTATGCTATC
>JALIZH010023956.1:0-11303 GCA_030522465.1 Rhipicephalus appendiculatus | reverse complement strand
TCAAATGACGCCGTCATTTGCCCTTAGCTATATAGCTCAACCGGGTGCAGTAGTTGAACAGGTCGTCGAAGCATTGTTCCTCCGGGCATTCGCACTTGGCACGACCTAATCTTGCCGTCGCGGCCTGGAAATGTGGATTCAACAGCTCCCATCTTCCACATCTGCCTCGGTAACATCGATTCGCTTAGCAGAACCAAGTCGCCAGCCTTCAGCTGCCTTGGTATCTTCCCTTTCAGCCGATAGTTCCTAAGTTCTTTTAGGTATTCATTTGTCCATCTCTTCCAGAACTGGTTCAGTATTTTACTTCGATGTGACAACATCTGTTTAAGGTGGGAGGAGGAAAGGGCTGCGATCTCCTGTCGTTGTAGGTTAGGCAGCGACGTCAGCCGTCTTCCCGTCAAAAATAAGGCTGGGCAAAGCGGTTCGGGCTCGTTCGGCTCCGTATAGACATGTGTTAGGGGGCGCGAATTCAACATGGCCTCCACTTCACTTAGTGTTGTGCTGAGCTCTTCAAATCCGAGGCTGCTCGTTCCCAGCGTTTTCCTCAGAGCCTGTTTAGTGAGTCCAACCAAGCGCTCATAAAATCCGCCCCACCACGGCGCGCGCTCCACAATGAACTTCCATTGTATGCGAGAGTTGGCGACGAAGTTCTTAACCTCTTCGTTTCTAATAACTGTCCAGAGTGTGGCCAAATCTCTGCTCGTCTTCTTGAACGTGAGTGCATTGTCGCTATAAATAGTGTTCGGTAGTCCTCGTCGAGATATGAATCGGCGGAAAGCAAGCAAAAATGACGCAGCTGACATGTCACTCACCAACTCGAGGTGTATTGCCCGGGTGACACCACATGTGAAGAGAGCAATGTACGACTTCGTCGTCGTTGCCCCCTTGACGAGAAGGGGGGCCAGCGAAGTCGACACCGGTCACCTCGAAAGGAGAGGCCTGGGTGATGCGATCAGTAGGAAGAGGAGCGGTCACTTGGCTCGCTGGCCTTGAATGAAAACGCTGGCACGTTACGCACGCCTTCACGGCTCTCTTTACCATCTGCCTCGCCCCGATCACCCAAATCCGCTCCCTCAGTTGCGTCAGTGTGTCCCGTATGCCTCCGTGCAACACTTTTCGGTGACACTGTAAGACGAGAAGTTCTGCTATGTTGCTCGTCTTTGGTAATACAGCGGGATGCTTCTCGTTGTAGTCAAGTTGGCTACGCTGCAGCCGTCCGTCAACTCTTAATATTCCATCACTGTCAATCATCAGTGAAACATTTCTCAAGGGTGAGTCAGGTGGTATTCGCGTTCCGTTGGCGACACACGCGACTTCTCTTGGAAATCCCTCTCTCTGTTCACGAAGTACCCAATATTGTTCCGCTTTATTCAGCTCGTCCGATGTGAGGGATCCCAATTCTCGGCTTTGGCGTTTCGTTCTTGCGATGAACCGAAAAATCCACGCTGTCACTCTGATAAGCTTTGAGAGTTTACCGTATTGTTTCAGGCAGATGATGGCCGAACCAGCGGGTGGCGATGTCGTAGCCGGCAATGCACTTGTTTCCTTTCGTTGCTCTAGCTCGACTTCGTTGAACGTCGCCACGGGAATCACTCGGGGCCAATTCACCTCTGCCTGGCAAATCCATGGCGCTCCCTTCCACCAGAGCTCGTTTGTGGCCAGCTGCGCGGCTGGTACTCCGCGTGTCAGAAGATCTGCTGGGTTTTCTTTTCCGGGGCAATGTCTCCATGCGAACCCATCCGTGAGATGTTGGATTTCAATGACGCGGTTGCGCACGAATTGCTGCCAACGGTCGGCATTTCCGAGGATCCAATAGAGCGCGATGGTTGAATCTGTCCACAGGAAGATGTTCGGAGGCTGCTCTTCGAGGGTATCCAAAATGTAGCGGCATAATCGAGCTGCAAGCAGGCATGCCATTAGTTCCAATCTCGCCAGAGTAATTTCCTTGACTGGCGCAACCCTTGATTTGCTCATTAAGATTGTCGAACTTGTCCCGTTGTCACCCTTCAGAGTGAGCTAGGCGACCACTCCGTATGCCAATGGACTTGCATCGGCGAAAATGTGAAGGCAGGTCGTCATCCCTCCGTTCGTTTGTGACCCGTAATACCGGGGTACTTGAACATCATGCAGATGTTGGAGTCCGTCAAGCCACTCTCCCTAGGCAGTTGCGATGTCGTCAGGTAGAGTGTCGTCCCAGTCGATGTTTCTGCGCCACAGCTGTTGAAAGAGGATTTTGGCGCGTACAATAAAGGGAGACAGCCACCCCAGTGGGTCATATATCCGCGCCGTTGTTTGCAGCATGGACCTTTTTGTGCGGTGTTCGACATCTTGAATGCGATCCGTGCATGGGGAGAACGTTAACTTGTCAGCACATGGATCCCACGACAGTCCCAAAACCTTCAGCACTCCCGACAAATAGCCGAGATGTATGGCGCCACGGGAGTCCCTCTGGAATCGCTGGCGTAGCGTTTTGCTGTTAGATGACCATTTGTGCAGTTTCATTTCCGCGGCTTCAAATATCTCGGTTGCCTCGTTGTACAGCCTCAGTGCTGCTTCTTCGCTTTCAGCTCCAGTAAGCAAGTCATCCACGTAAAGACTGTTTTTGAGCCGACTTGCGGATTGAGGGTATTGCTCTTCGCTTTTCCTCAAGTGGTGTTGGAGTGTTGCGGAGAGCAGAAATGGGCTAGCAGTCGTTCCGAAAGGAACCCGAGTCATGCGCCAAGTTGCAATCGGCGGAAGTGGTTCGCCGGTTTTAGGCATTGTCTCGAACCACAAGAAACGCAACGCATCTCGGTCCGCAGGTCTTACACCAACCTGCAAAAACGCTTGTTCGATGTCAGCAACTAACGCCACTCGATGTCGGCGAAAGTTCAGGAGTAAACCGACTAAATCTGCTGTTAAGTTCGGTCCGCTCTCCAAGTTGTCGTTGAGTGATTTTGCGGAGTCACCATGCGAAGAGGCATCAAAAACCACTCGAAGCTTGTGGGAGTCGCGTAACACAGCCTGGTGTGGCATATAGTAAATAGTATCGGCTTCACTGATGCTGTCTTCGACGAGTTCCGCTATCCTCAGTCAATCGTAGTGTCTGATCACTGAGTCGTAATCTTGACACAAGTCTGGATGGTTTTGAAGGCGCCTTGTTAAGTGATGCAGACGCTTCATGGCCACCTCCTTATTGTGGTGCAGTGATGTTACGGGCTTCCAAGGAAGGGCCACCTCGTAACGACCATCCACTCGCTTGATGGTTTCTTCGAAAAATTCCAGGGCAGGATTTGGTTCTTTCGCCTTCTCAGTGTCACTTACTCCAATAGATTCCAATGTCCAGAATTTGGTAAGTACGTCAGCCGCATTTCTTTCTATGACTGACGTTCGAAGCGCCACTGTTTCTGTGCACTGGGCCGATTCTTTACTCCCCTCCACAGGCCCGTGTATAGTCCAGCCGACCACTGTTTCAACAGCTCTCAGCTTTCCTTCAAGCTTAGTGGTGCGGCCAGTTGTGAGCTGCCAAAAAGTGATCCGACCCGATGAGCAGCTCGACAGAGTGAGGGTCACCGTCGTTGTTGAAGTCGGCAACTTCGTAGCCGAGTGCAGCAAGGCGGTCGGTCCACATTTTTGGCGGTGAGGGGAGGATTTGGTCACAAATGACATCCGTCTCAAGAACATCTATCTCGAATTCCCTTAGATCGCTGGTTTTTAGTTTGACAGACACTCTGTTGTACAATCTTTCATTTTGGTGACCTCCGAAGACCCCGACTGTCAACCTTTCGCTGCCGATGAGTCTACATCCTAATCTCTTTGCCGTAGCCGATGTAATGTACGAACGCTGGCTACCGCCGTCGAACAATATCCGCACACGAGCACTGGAGATCTCACCGCAACACCAAGCTTTCGCAGTTTGCAGCAGAACTGTCTTCTTCTTGGCGGTTTCGCTGCCTTTGACGGTAGCCTCCAGAGTCACGTGCGCGTTTGAGACGGGGTCGTTCGGTGGTCGCGCGTCCGTTTTTGCATACGTTGGATCACACATCGTGCTTGCATGCCTTTTCTCGCACTTCGCGCATCGCACGTTAGATCGGCATTCTCGAGCCGGATGGCCTCTCTTCGTGCACCTGAAGCACCTCCCATTAGATCGTAAAAGTGTCTTCTTTTCCGCAAGCGTTCTCTTTTCGCCACAGTTTTGCGTTGTGTGGCTGCTAGCGTTACAAAAGAAGCACTTTTCTTGGGTGGCGCTCTGGTGCAGCATTGCAGCAGATGGAGCATGCTTTCCCTCTTTTGCGTGCAGTGAGGGGGCTTCTTTGGCACTGTATTTCGGAGCTTGCTTAAAGTCCATGCTCTGTAGTGCAGCCAGGTTTTCGCGGCTTTCAACCTCAACTCGGAGAAAGGACAGGAGCCTTGAGAATATGTTTACAGTACCTCTGCCTCCTTCCCCCGTCGTTAGTGATGAACCGTCAGTGGTGGCCTGTTGGTCGTCGATGGGGCCGCATGTTTCCACTACGCACTTACGGCTGAAATCGAGCAGAATCTCTCTCGGCATCGCTCGTTGCACGATGGGTAGCAGCATGGAGCTAAAGCTGTCGAGCTTCCGGCCGAGGGTCTCGAGTCCCCTGATGTGCGCTGACACAGTGTCGTACAGACGCCGAAGTCCGCGCACATCGTCCGAAGTGCGCACAGGTGTGATGTCGATGAGCTTCTTCATGTGCTCCTGAATTAGGAGCTCTTCGTTTCCGAAGCGTTTCTTCAGAAGCTGCTTCGCGTCGTCGTAGCACCGGGACGTTGGGGGTAGACCGGTAAGCACGGCAGCGGCTTCACCTGTGAGAGATGCCCTCAGGTAGTGGAACTTATCAAGAGTGGAAAGTTGATCGTTGTTGTCCACTACCTGTTCGAACAACTCCCAGAAGGGATGCCACTCATGTCGTCGCCCACTGAATTTCACCAGCTCAAGCCTCGGCAATTTGATGTTCAGCTTTTGTGACGTCGTTTCGGTTACGTCACCATGAAGTGGTTGAGCTGGCTGAGCTGGACAGGCTTGTTCTGAGCCGCCGTTCCTTCGCTGCTCCAGCCGTGCCAAGCATTGCACGATGCGGTCGTTGTATTCAGTCACTTGAGTGTACTCATCCTCCAGGTCGTCTTCAGAAACCAGGGTCTCCATCTCGTTGTTGACAGCGTCGAGCTCTGTCCGTATATATGTCAACCGGGCATGCAGCACTCCTGCTTCGTTCGGTGTGAGGCCAACTTGCCTGCCCTGTTCACATTCGTTAAGGAGACGTGTGGCTTGTGCCCGGAGGACCATGCGTTTCTTGCGCCCGCGTTCCATGTTCACTGAATATATATAGTTCGTTGGTAAGCTCACCGGAAAGACGGCATCAGGCGATGATCACAGGGACGTTCCGGCGTGGAGTCGTTGGAGTTGGAAGTTCACTGTAATGTCCACGTTAGGATGAGTCCCGGGTTTCGGCACCAGAAAGTTTGTCGTTCACGTTCGTTAAATGAAACACCAATGCGTTGTTCCGGTAACAATAACTATTTAATTATGAACAGAAAAATGGGCGGCACGATACACAATAAGTAACTGAGTTCTTCTCGGCACGGAGGGCAATTTCCAACTGACGCCGTCGTCGCGTCGTCTTCTCCTCCCTCGTTCTCCCCCGGTGGTCACCACGCTGTCCGGTGCCCTACTCGCAGCTGCCCCTCGGTGTCAGGTTACAGCCAGAGGGGCGCATTCCGAGCTCGCCCCCAGAGGCTGCGTAAACGGCCGTTTTCTCGGCCCTGGGGACCGTATGCGAAGTTTCGGCTTCTCCTGCCTCTTCTGAGAATTTCGTTTTCAACACGCTGTGTGAACGAAGAAATATGTTCACCCATGAGGCCATGTTCATTAATTCAGTTGATACGCGAATATTAACTGCAGTGAGGCCTATAGTAAAACTAACCTTGCTTTGAATGGCTGTTTAGTGAATTGGTATCGCTATCAATGTTTCACCTTCTAGGAGAAATTTTCAATCTTTTCCAGCACTCAGTATTACAAAATTCTTGTTTCCACTTTGGTTATTGGGTCAAATTTATATGTCTAATGAATATCTGCCATAAATTGTCCCATCTGCAGGGAGAAAAAATGTTCCACACTCGCCGCTCCGTGGAGTAGAGGATTCCTAGAGGAGAGAAAGGGGGTGAGCGTAGGAGGGGGAGGGGACGTACTTGCGCTGTGGGACGGACTAAGCCCCCCTCCAAACACATGCAAGCGAGATCAAGGAATGGGGTCAACCTGGGAGACAGACACCACCTGCCTAGCCATTGCTAAGCAGCCTCTCTGTGCTCTCGACCATGACTCAAGCAATGGGGTCAACCTTGGGCGACAGACACCACCTGGCTAGCCATTGCTAAGCAGCCTCTCTGTGCTCTCGGCCATGACTCTCATGACTGTAGTAGTGGTTGACGGCCTTCATATTACTACAGTGTTCTGGTTCGCATAATGGGTGCTTCCCTACTTCATGAAAGCGGCCGGACGCGGGACGGGGGACGCGGGACGGGCAGAGCCCCGAGCATAAGATGCTTCGCATCTAAAAAAACGGGCCCTTATAATCCTACTATTTCGTAGTTAATACTGAGTATACAAAACCCCCATAATGCTACGGACGCAGTCGGCGAGTTATGTCTTGGAGTGAGTATGACCTGTAGAACCGGACCGGTTGCTCGGCCGCTCCGAAGTCGGCGACGACGTCTTCTTCGCCGCCGCGATCAAGCAGAGTCCACTTGAGCGCGACAAACGTGTCACTCAGTGCCTGGCCACTGAAGTTGGTGCCTCTGTAGTGGTCGGTGATCCAGCGGCGACACACGTGCCAGAAGAAGTCCTCGCACGGGTCCACGCTGGCGTCCATCAGCATGTCGAGGAAGGCGCGCGCCTGGCGGCAATCCAGGCTGGCGCAGCGCTCGAGCAGCGGCTGCGGCCCCGCCCACAGCACAGCCAGCAGGAGCAGGCAGAGCAGGCTCACGACGGCCGCCAGGCTGCACGCCACCACCGGTGACACGACGTTCACCTCGGTCAGCGTCGACATGCGCGAGAACTCGCGAAGCGTCGTCGTGCCAACTGCACGCAAGCAAGAGAGTTTAAGCGTGCATGCATTGGCGACATGACGCGTAGTGTAAGGGATAACATGCCGCTTATCGAATGAACCGTGCAAGGTTCAACGTATCAGAGTTGTCAGATGCTACCGAGCTAACAAGCAAATAATCACGACAAAAGAAGCTCAAAAGAAGCGGAAACTTAATTAATTTTTCCACTTTTCAAACTATATTTAATTATAATAAAAAATGTCACTCAAATACGAAGGGGAGCTGAAAAATCACTGATTTTGCACAGCGAAAATGTGCGCAACTATGAACGAATGCACATATTTTCTTCTTAACATTCTCTCCAGGGTTGTCACTATTCTGTTGAATGCACGTTGTCAGTGCATGATTAACATGCTTGTTGATTGCGCCAACGTATGTTTGACTTCGACAACCAACTACACAAAGTCATCGACAAAAGCGCCATTAGTGAACGACAAAAGCGTGATTGGTCCCCATGATGATCAGTAGAATAACTGTATTTGCTGAAAAAAATGCAAATAAGCCCCGAAAAACGCGACAGACGACTGGAAAATTCTACAAGTGACTAGGCTAAAAACCCCAAATCCGCTTATTATAGGCGGAACTGGCAACTCTACTACGTATCAACAGTATAGGTATTGCAAGTCTCCGAGAGAAAGAATATCAGATTTTCTTACATCAGTAGAGACCTTGCAACCCCATGACATACCTGTGCATCTAAAAAACCTTGAACGCTGGTTTGTACCACGCTTTCGCACCTAATATAAGTTGCAATCCGTCAGGCACAACTTGTCGAAAATTCTAAAAAATCATGTTCACGCTACTAATTTATCTCGCAAGAAACTGAAGATGTATTTCATTAACATGTTAACATATGCACTGTATATTCATGTATAACGATGTATATAAAATGACCACGTTTTATTTTATTGCCTTTGTACAAAAACGTCTGTTGCTGAATGTTAAACATCTCGTTGTATACCATGCATGAGAGTATCAAATTTAAGTTTTAGTTTTGCACGAAAATGTTTACTGTTCTCCCGTTGTCATGCACAACGCCTCCTGGGCCCAATCAAGCTGCTTACGGCAGCTTTTAGCCCCCGAGGACATTTCTAGTCTGTCATCATCATCAGCCTGTCTACGCCCACTGCAGGGCAAATGCCTCTCCCATGTTTCGCCAATCAACCCGGTCCTGTGCTTTCTGCTGCCACGTTATACCTGCAAACTTCTTAATCTCATCTACCCACCTAATTTTCTGTCTCCCCCCTCACGCGTTTGCCATCTCTTGGAATCCAGCCAGTTACCCTTAATGACCAGCGGTTATCCTGCCGACGTGCTACGTGCCCGGCCCATATCTAGTCTGTACTAGAAGAAATAATAAAGGTGAAGTTGAAGTTGAAGGTTCGAAGCAGAAACATGACTGAGAAAACCCCTTTGTGCGACGTGACTTGAGCGGGGCAGTGCATGCATGCGTGATTTAGGCCAACTAGACCCCACATCAACCAAGTTGGAAAGTGCGAGGAGCAGAGAGAACCATGGAAGTGATCCATGAAGGCTACGATTAACAGCTTAGCGAGTTCGCACGGAATTATGGTGAAAAAATCCGGCCCGCTCCACTTCGCGAACACTGTCGATACAGCTAAGTCTATGCCCGTCCTTCATCAGGCTATATCGTACTTTTCAAGTCTTCCGTTCGTTGGCGCTCAGCTTCGGCCTCTCTTGGGCGAACATCGCGATTGGCTCGGCGACCACATCCCCGTTCTCGCATCAACTCTCGCTGGCGATCCCGCTTCTTCATCGGGAAAAAGAGAAATGTTCGCAATCTTGAAAGCGCGAACTCCTGAACACTGACACCACGTTTTTACGGCGAAAGCTGTTATGAGATCACAACAAGGGCCGTTCTTGCGCCGTAGTTGTCCGCCGCCGCCGCCGCCGGTGTCCGTAACCACTATCGAGCGAAATAAGATAAAACTAACTAAACAAAATATACCTATGACAGAATGGGAATCGAACCCGGGCTCTCTGCGTGGCAGCCCACCCCTCTACCACTGAGCTACGCCGGTGCTCGAAACTGCGATGCAAACTGACCCTATGCAGGCTTCATGTCGGGCAAGGAAAAGTACCAACCAGGCGTCACACAATGCGGATTACGTAACGAGTGGGTCGTTCAATGCTCCAACCCGTTACAAAAGCCTCAGGCATAATTCTTCATCATCGTCAGCCACAGCACATAATGCACATAGTGTGCACATAATGCGTTACACGTGTGTAGAGGGCACCGTGCTTTTCCGAAGAATGACGAATAATGGCATAGGGGACGCTTCCCCACCACACAAAAATTATGATGATTTATGGCGTAGTGGGTACCATGCAAGCGTGCTTGTAGTAGTTGCCCCAAGAGTGTTTTAAAAAAAGGCTCTAAAGAGGCCGCTCTTCCAGCTTTCGCTGTGACTGTGCTGCGCATCCCGCGCAGGACTGGCGGTTTTTTTATGGCGTATTCGGTTGGGCGTTTTCGAGCGCTCTAGAGCGCTCTGAAAAGTTGCCGCGCCTTCGGTTGGTAGAATTCGAGCGCTCGGACTACCTTCGGATGGCTTTTTCGGAGCGTCAAACTCTGACTCGGAGCGCTCCCGACCGCTCTGACTTCGAAGTCAGAGCGTGGCGCGATCTGGCCGCGAGGCGATCACGTGACACAAGCCGGCAACCACGTGATCACGTGGTTGCCGTCAAGTGACAGCGCGAGAACGCATTTCGGAAGGAGACATCGCCGGACGTCCGTGCGCGTGTGTTGTTCGCGGCCGTTTTTGAGCGTGTGTGGTGAGTTCACATCTGCGAAGCCATAAACGCACCATGTCAAGAAGGATGTGGTTAGTGAAGGCGGAGAAAACGTCAATGCTGTTGTTACAGCAGCTCGCAGGCGAATGCCTTGGAAACTAGCAGCTCGGACCACGACGACGACGATCGCCAGATTTATGTTCTGCGCTCAGAAGGCTGTTGCTACGTCCAGATATGTCGGAAATGGCCACTTAACTGATCGGCGCCATTTGCCGATGCAGCGCAGGAATGTTTACCCGGCTGCTTCCCGCGCTGGCTGCGCGGTGGCGCTACAGGTGCGCTGCTCCGAAATCGCCGATGTATTCGGTTGGTACGCTGCCTCTCGCGCTCTGATTGCGAGCTGCCTCGGCATCTGGCGACTCTCAGCCAGAGGGCCGGAGCGACCAACCGAATACGCCATTACACTCCACTGCGCCTCGCCGTCGCCCCATCTTGGCGCGTTTCTCGAAGGTTCACCCCTCAATATCCTCCGCCCTCGCCCTCGCCTCTCGCGGCACACGCAACCTTAAGCCCCTGAAGCGACACTCTCCACCTCCGCTCTCGTTTTTCCTCAGTCTCCTCTCCTTCCCTTCGCACTCTCTCTTCGAACGTGGCGCCACATGCCTTGCTCCTGCGTAACAGACGCCCTTTCGCGGAGAGAGCGCTTGCTTGCCAGGCCGCGTGCTGAGAGCATTCGCGCCAGCCGTCTAGCTCATCCTAAAATTGTCTAAAGTAACGTTGGCCCATGACAGCTCTGTGTAGTGCCGCATAGGGTATACAATATGTGCAGATAGCATTCGCAATGACTGTCAGTGGAAGCAACAGCTCGCGTTCACGCTGCCGACGCGGGACGGCGATGTCACCGATGGCCAAATTTAGCGTTTGGTGAGGCATCTAAGGCTTTCGCTTAATAATGCGCCAGAAAGCGTACGTCATTTATAGTTGATACATTCGAACAGCTGTGACTGTTTCGTTAAGTGGTTAGACGCACCAACCGTATTTCGCAAGTGCGCCTTGTGGACGTATCTGATATAGGAACTATATCGCTGAAAGAACGAGCTAGCGTGCCAATTCCTTCGCGAGAGCTCCACTCGCGGATATAAACCTTCACACGAAATAGCACGTAAGCCGTCGCGTGAAATAGCACGTATACGTGAGGTGCCTAAACGATGAACGCACCCAACGACTCGGTAGGTCATGCAAGCTTTGCGTAGCTAGCCTCGCATAACAAGTCCCCCCGGCTGATCGGTCAACGTAAAAGAGCCAGAGAAAGAAATTTGCTCTGAAATATACGAGCACGCAACAATATGAAACGGAGAGTACCCATCTTAATGTGAGTTTTCGCGTTCCAGTTTTGTTTATTGAAAACAACAGCGCGGAATCTCTGAAGTTTCGCAATCACATTTTCG
>JALIZH010023955.1:0-21448 GCA_030522465.1 Rhipicephalus appendiculatus | reverse complement strand
ATCGGATATACAGATACTGATACCCCACCCGCCGAAGGTATCTTGATACACATACAAGATACCCAAAAAATATCCACGATACATCTATGTTCGATGCTGCCCAGCCCCGGATAATGCTGCCACTAAGCTATCTGAATAAAACTAAGGACATTGACATTCTTTTATCTCACCGCCAAAGTCATCCAGCAAGGGCAGGGGATGAGGTCTTGTATCATCTTGTATCATAAAATACCAGATACTCCATACGATGTATCGGATATACAGATACTGATACCCCACTCCCGCCGAAGGTATCTTGATACAGATACAAGATACCCAAAAAGTATCCACGATACATCTATGTTCGATGCTGCCCAGCCCCGGATAATGCTGCCACTAAGCTATCTGAATAAAACTAAGGACATTGACATTCTGTTATCTCACCGCCAAAGTCATCCAGCAAGGGCAGGGGATGAGGTCTGTGCGTCCCTACTGTGGAGAAAAATCACGTGTTTTATTTTGTGCCATCTCGACAAGAACGAGCTTGTGAATGTCTACGCCCATACCACATATCGTCTTCTCGATTTCTTTTTCTTTTAGTTTTGTCAACTCCATGGCAGTTCTTCTTAGCCACCGTTCTCTGCCGCACACTCGAATGAATGGGCTTTCTATTGCACTAATTCTGATGACCCTATATAATCCTTATCGAAGTTTCTCTTACGTGGTGCTTCGTTACGAGGTCTGAAGAATCCAAGAATGAGGCAGCCTTGTGTCTCGTGGCCTTCGCACATCAGACCGTCTATAGTTTATGGATGTAGTGGGTGTAACATCCGACCTAAATATGATGAGATTCACTGATGTGCAAATAATATTCTAACAGCTAGAGTACCACTGGTTTAACTTGGCATACCGCATCTTTTTTTCTTCCTGCTGTCTTTATTCGGAGAGTGTTGAAAATCTTAATTTCACAGTTTCTTAGCGGTCCTTCTGCATCCCATCTATCACCTAGGTCTCTGTATGGTTTCTTCCGGCCTCTTTACTGCCATATCTCTTTTGTATTGTGCACCGAAAAAAAGCTCTTTGCTGCCATATCTCTTTTGTATTGTGCACCGAAAAAAAGCTCTTTGCTGCCATACTTTTAAATGTTTGCGCCACTTCTACTACTCTTAACATAAGAAAGGGAAAATAGACAACCACCCATTTGTAGCACGAAGCCACAAGGACATCCGTACGGATTTCTCAGAAAGAAAAGCTTCTTTTTTCTCAGAAAGAAGCTTTTCTTTCTGAGAAATCTGTACGAATTTCCTTGTGGCTTCGTGCTATAAATGGGTGGTTGTCTATTTTCCCTTTCTTAACCCTTCCGCCACCTTGCGGGATTCCGCAGAACTCATTTGCATTACTTGTGTCCATGTGCTTCGAGTTGTCGATGAATTCGCCCTCGCGCTGCCTAGTGCTAGCTTCCTGGTTAGCTCAATTGGTAGAGCGACCGCCCCGTAAAGGCGTTGGTTCCGGGTTCGAACCCCGGACCAGGACAAATTTTTCGGCAACTAAGAAGCTTTTCTTTCTGAGAAATCTGTACGGATTTCCTTGTGGCTTCGTGCTATAAATGGGTGGTTCTCTATTTTCCCTTTCTTAACCCTTCCGCCACCTTGCGGGATTTCGCAGAACTCATTTGCATTACTCTTAACATATTTCCATTCCACTTAAGTTTACGGGTACATCAAGGCTATTTTGAGATACAATAATATGGGAGTGTCTGGAGTATACACTGATGTAGTCGGGGGTCTGCCCATAGGACCGGAACCAGCCAAGTCGCAGTATAGTGCCTAGAATATACTGGCTAGTGTGCTGAGCGGGCGCTTTGGCGTGGCCACCGCGCTGATGCCTTCCCACAGTCACCGCATGGCGGCGCTGCGACTCGCTAAGGTCTAAGGTTTTTTTTTTCTTTTTTCGGCCACCACGTGGCTGAAGGGTACACAAGTGCTTTGAAGCATACTGGCGGAGTTTTGTGGTACCTTTTGGCTTTGAGTGCATGTAATCCGAAGTGTGAACGATCTGGCCATGGTCAAAAAGACCGTAAAGTGTTCAGGGTGCGGAATGGGATGGAAAATAGAGGATGACAAGGCAGAACAAGCTGACGCCAAGTGTAAGCAATGTGAGTTAGAGGCGAAAATGGAAATAATGATGGCTGCCCAGAATGAGCTCAAGGTAAAAATCGCCGAGCTGGAGAATGCGTTGGCGACAGAGCGAGAAAAAACGATGGCTATGGGAGAAAGGCTAAAGTCAGCTGAGGAAGGGTTAGCGAAGGCAGTCATGGTGAACAAGGAAGCAAGCGACGGCGGGAACAGGGGGGGCATCAACCCCCCATAGTGGGAGACGCGAAGGTGGAGACACGTTTGGGGAAGACAGGTGCAGGGCGCACAGGACCCAGTTTCCGCAAGGTGGTTTTGGGGGATGGGAGGGAGCAAAACAGCGGCGGTTGCGCGAGCTGGTGACCGAGGCAGTGGCCAGGTGCGGGACAGTCCAGCAGAAAAGTCGGAGCACGTTATAATGGCCGGGGACTCGAATTTAGCTAGATGCGCAGAAGCAGTCAAGGAAAGGGTGAGAGGCGACAAACGAGTTTTAATAGGGACGTTCCCGGGACGTAGGCTGGGATCAGTGATGAGACAAGCTAGCGCAGAACTCGCAACTAAAGCTAATGGACGTAACCTCGTGATAATTGCGGGAGGTCTAAACGACGTCTTGAATGAAGAATCAGCCGAACTAGCGACCACATTGGCGAAAGGCGTCGATGACATGCGCGCCATTTCCCCTCAGGTGCAGATAGTGGTATGCACAATACCGGAGGTACCGGTGCGTGACGGCAACCTGCAAAGAGCGGTTGTCGACGCAAACAAAGAGATATGGCGGATGAGTCGAGAGAAGGGCATCGAGGTAGTGGAAATAAACAGAGAGGTGCACAGGTGGGGTGGTTTTCGAAGAGACGGAATACACTTCAATAGGAGGCTTGGTCATGAGGTGGGTTGGCGACTTGCAGGACGCGCAGTAGCTTTTTTTGGGGGGGCACGCGGGCCCTTCGGTGTCCAGGGTAGCGTGTAATGAGGACAACAACCAGGGGGACTCTGTGACAGGTAGTATAGCGAAAAACCAGAGAAAATGTAAAAGAAGGGAGAAGGCGCGTGTCGCAATTGGTTACATTAACATGCAGGGTGGCAGAAAAAAAGGCAAAATGGTTAGAGATTGAGGGACAGTTAAACAAGGAACAGATAGGTGTTTATGCGGTTACAGAAACACACCTTAGAGACTTGGAAGAGCCACCACATATTGACAATTACATTTGGGAAGGATGCAACAGGATCATATCAGAAAGGAGAGGTGGGGGGTGTTGGAATGCTAATTCATAGCAGAGCAAAATGAGATAGAGTGAAGCAAACGTGTTCAGAGCACCTGTGGGTTTCGGGCACAGTAGGTGGAAAGAAAACGTGGCTAGGTGTAGCTTACTTGTGGACGGGGAATAACTGCAGAGAAAAGAATCTGGAGATAGTGAAATGCATAAGCACCGATATTAAAGAATTTGGTCATGATGCCGAAATAATCCTTCTAGGGGACATGAATGCACACATACATGACCTTGACAGATATTCAGACTCCAATGGCAAGTTATTGCTAGATCTCTGCGAGCAACATAGTCTTGAAATAGTTAACGCGGGGCCTAAGTGTGAGGGACACATCACGTGGGAAGTCGGAAACAGGCAGTCGAGCATTGATTATTGTCTCATGACAGAAGGAATCTATGACAAACTTAGAGAGATGAGAATAGACGAGGAAGGCATTAACAGCTTGGGTAGTGATCATAAACGCATAACATTACAAATGGGATATAAAACTGAAAATAAGAACCTAGAATCGAACATTGGCAGCTCATATTTAAATGAGAAACAAATAACTAATATAGCCGCAAGAGTCGAGGAAGAAGTAGACAAACTTCCAGACAAAGACTGGAAGTATAGTGAGCTGCTACATGTAATCACGAAAGAAATAGAAAAAGAGAAGAAAACTATTTCTTGGAAAGGAAAGAGAAAGCTATTTCTTGGAAAGGAAAGAGAAAGCCAAAAAAGTTGGTGGAACAAAGAAATCCGGGATGCGATCGAGAAGCGACGTGAGGCATCACGGCAGCACAGACAAGCAAAAAAGGAGAAGCGTCCACAGGATGAAGTCAACCAAGTATGGGAAATATATTTAGAGCAAAAATCCATTGTGCAGAGATTAGTCGAGGCAAAAAATTAAAGGCGAAAGTGAACGCTGGATGACAGAGATTCGCGAAAATAAGAAGGCCGCGCCTAGGATATTTTGGAGCCACCTAAAAGCGCTAGGTAGGAAGTCTGTAACAATGCAACAACATATGGTAGATGAAGAAGGAAATCAATTGGAAGGGTATGAAGCGCTAGGGTACATCCGAAAGGTAACAGCCGATTCGTTTAAAAAGGTCGCCCAGGGGATTCCCCCGGTGAGTAAAAGTATACGGAAGAGTACAACCGAGGAAGATGTAGTACTTGAAAATTTCAATTGGAAGAAGGCCGAAGGAACAATTCCTAAGCGCACTACTCCGGGCTTAGATGGGGTTCCCGTCAGCCTAATTAACGAACTAGGACATAGCACTAAAGAAGCACTGCTGAAAGCCGTAGAAAAGTGCTTACAGGAGAGGGAAATACCAGACAGTTGGCGAAAAAGTAGAATAAACTTAATCTATAAAGGCAGGGGAGAAAAGGATAACATTCGCTCGCATAGACCGCTAACTATTACATCGGTGCTATACCGGTTGGCGATGCAGGCAGTAAAATTAAAAATAGAAACGTGGGTAGAGCAAAATGATATTTTGGGAGAACTCCAGAATGGATTCCGAATCGACAGGCGGTTAGACGATAACCTGTTTGTTCTTACACAGTGTATATAAATATCAAAAATAGAAAACAGGCCCTTATACGTAGCTTATCTAGATATCACCGGGGCATATGACAACGTTAATCAGGAAATTTTGTGGGATATATTGAAGGAAATGGGCATAGGTGACGACTGTATACAGCTTTTGAGGGAGATATACCGAGAAAATACAGTTTGTGTAGAATGGGAAGGAATAAGCAGCAAGGACAGCGTTGACATTAGCAAGGGGCTGAGACAGGGATGTCCTTTGTCCCCGCTGTTATTCATGCTGTACATGGTGAGGATGGAAAAAGCGCTAAAAGGGAGCAAGATTGGATTTAATCTGTCACACAAACAGGCAGGCGCGATGGTTGAGCAGAAGCTTCCAGGTCTATTTTATGCTGACGATATTGTCTTATTTGCGGACAGTCAAGATGATATACAGCGGCTGGCAGATATATGCGGAAGGGAGGGCGAGGCTCTAGGTCTAGGTTTTAGTGCAACAAAATGTGGATTGATGGTATTCAACGATCACGAAGACCATGCGGTCTTAATACAGGGCCAAGAAATACCGAGGGTAAGCGAATAGAAGTACCTCGGAGTGTGGGTAAATGAGGGGGGATAGATATATGGAGGTACAAGAGAAAGCATCGGTAACAAAGGGAAAGAGGAATGCTGCAATCATGAAGCACAGAGCGTTATGGGGATACAATAGGTACGAGGTGCTTCGAGGGCTGTGGAAGGGTGTGCTGGTTCCGGGGCTTACATTTGGGAACTCAGTGGTGTGCATGAAGTCAGAGGTGCAATCTGGAATGGATGTAAATCAAAGGACTGTGGGACGCCTCGTGTTGGACGCTCACGGGAAGACGACAAATGAGGCTGTAAAGGGTGATATGGGATGGACAGGTTTTGAAGTGAGGGAAGCTCAGAGCAAAATTAGATTTGAAGAGAGGCTGCGGAAAATGAAGGAGAGTAGATGGGCAGGGAAGGTTTTCAGGTATTTGTATAGAAAAAGCGTCGACACGCAGTGGAGAAAAAAACTAGGAGGCTCACCAGTAAATATACGGCTAGCAGTGTGGGCGACATGGCAACAAGGAGCATTAAGCGAAAAGTCAGAGAGGCGGAGAGGACTTATTGGATGACAGCGATGGAAAAGAAGCCGGCTCTCAGTGACTACCGAAAGGGAAAAAACGAAATAAGGAGGGAGAGGTTTTATGATAATTCAAGGGGAAGCGCTTTACTGTTTGAGGCAAGGTCGGGTTGCCTTAGAACGCGTAGCTATAAAGCGAGATTCTGTAACGAAGAAGAACAATGTACATGCTGTGGGGGAACTAAGGAAACGATGGAACATGTACTGATTGAATGTGGCGATATCCACCCAGATATACGTGTGGACACGAGTCTACATGAAGCCTTGGGTTTTAGGGACAACAATGGAAAGCTGAACACGTCCGCGATAGAAATAAGTAAGAGACGGTTAGAGTATTGGTGGCAGAAAAGTAGAGATAAAGGACAAAAATGAAGAAGGGGGGAAAATAAGGTCATTCTGCCTTAAGAAGCAGAGAGATGGACCGTGAACTTATATTTTTTTTCTTTGCTGTAATAACA
This sequence comes from Rhipicephalus appendiculatus, assembly GCA_030522465.1. Classification (NCBI taxonomy): domain Eukaryota; kingdom Metazoa; phylum Arthropoda; class Arachnida; order Ixodida; family Ixodidae; genus Rhipicephalus; species Rhipicephalus appendiculatus. The sequence goes on along the minus strand of JALIZH010023955.1, from coordinate 14,941 downwards.
TAGATTTAATCAATGTAGACAAGGCATTAGGCCACCATGAAAAGAAAGTTTTTTTTCGAGCCTGGTGGCAGACATGTCACCGCCCCGTTATAAAGGGGACGCTCATAGCATCCATCCATCCATCCGTCCCCCCGCGCGTCGGCGGCTCCTCCGCTTTCAGCTGCGTAACACGGCGCTTTCTGCCGCGAATGTAGTGTCCTTCGTTGCTTTTAACACACTCGTCAAAGCACTTGACCGGACGGGGAAAATCTTATCGCCAAATTACTGCCCGCAGAAAATCCTCAAGTGGTTCGGCACTACAAAACGACGAAGCGTTTCACACGTACCTCACGTCGTCTGCTAGTTTTCGCGACTCAGCTTCACCACCAAAGCGAAGTAGAAAAGTCGCAATGAATATACTCCAACACACCCAACTTGCCCGTTGAAAACAATCAGCGAAAGTTGACGCGTTAGACGCAAAACATCGTGTCGTAAGGATGGCTCACGGCAATTTCGATCGCGATGAAGTCCGACTCGGATTCTTCGCTGCTACAGGGGGAACATTCGCTGGCGATTTTACTCGTAGAATAGTGTCTTGAAGCGCAAGTTGGTACTTCTCATTCCGTTGAAAACAGCGCGAAAACGGGTCGAAGGCTAAGCAACAGCGCTTCTGTTGTTTGTCCCTTAGCCTTCATCCCGTTTTCGCGCTGTTTTCAACGCAGCGATTTTACTCGAAGTCGACCCAGTTAACTGCACTTCGCACCTCTCAGTCGTGGTCATATTTTATTATTTGAGCGGCGCATCACACTCGGTATGATGCACCATCATGGACTTGCAGAGTGCATAACCTACACGTGCCGAGGTAGTCGGGTCATGACACGATAATTCTTAATCGCGAGCAGATACTTGAGCCGGAGCGGGTCGACAGTAATTACAAATGTCCATGTAACGCTTGTATTACACAAATGCACTTTCTTGCAAACATTATGACACTAGCTTTTGCACATCGTTTGCTTCACCAACAAAATCAATGGTGTTCGTCCAGTTCTGCAGATATCACCATAGGCCCCATACTTTTGGATCGGTTGTTTCGAGGTTTCCGCAGTTCAGATGTACCTACTGCATTGTTGCACTACATGAGCAAGTCTGTAGTTAACAGAGAATGGTTCATATGCAAATGTACGGCTCATATGCAAATGTATGGGTGGGGTCACTTTCACTGTTCCACGTTTTCCAGCATGGCATCCGTATTTTCTAGACCACATGCGATGAACACAAGCTAGTCTAAATAGGATTCAGGAAAGGTAAATGCGAATAAAACGAACAGGGGTCATTAGTCAAGAACAACATCTCCATTAGATCATTTCATCATAGTCTAGTAGTGTGAATGGCTGAAAGAAATTTTCGTGCAAAGCATCTTTGTGAGTATTATGCGTGCTTGCTTTTAACCGCAATGAATTAACAGTTTAAGGTGGGGTGAGACTTCTTGTGGTCCAAAAATGCAATTTTGGAATTTCAAATGATCGAATAGCGCATTTCTTTGAGAAAATATATCACATTTGGGCACTCGCGGTTTCAAAAAAGAATTTTAGGTCTCCTTTTTGTTGACACAGTCACAGGTAATGCGCGCGTACTCCTACGTTATTTCTGCGTTTTTCTCAAAAGAACATTTTTAAAATTTCTGTACACTTTTCTCGGGAACCAGCGGGCGTAGGAAAACAAAGATTTCCACGTGTTAACTGTAATGGCATTAACATAACTGGTTCTAGAGTCAGTAGCCTATGCGCATTTGTATTTTTAGTCCAAAAAATCATTCATAAGTGGCCATTTTCATAAATCAACAAACGTAAAAAAAAACATGACAAATCTAATATTCGTTGTACACTCACAATTTCAGTTCCAGTTCTGTAAAACCTTAATCGCTACCTTTCTGCAAAATATCAATGATCCACAGATGGCAGATCTTATTTGAGAAGTACATTAGTAGAAAAACAAACAAAAATAAAAAATACTAAAAAAAATTCGAACTATCTCTAGGCTCTAATGCAACCTGCGTCTACCTTTAAAACACCTCGCAAATTTTAGTCATAGCTTTCATTACCACTGCTGTATAGCCAAGATTTAAGCTGACTTTCAAAGTTTCACCCCACCTGAATAACTGAAAATGTAATCTGAACTTCACTTTGAAAAATCCCCCCTGTTCCACAACTAAATAATCATCAACTCATCAAGCATAAGTAATGTGCAAAACGCAAAACTCACGCATAATTACTCTTTGCAATTCCCATTTACACGTTCGTACACGAAGATTAGCGCGAACACGGTAAAAAACAGCGCAAACGTCACCAAGACAACTTTGGACACGGGGCACGAAGCACTGATAAGCTGCGGAGGCACTAACATACACCGCGACGCCGGCGCGTGTGCTACACCTTTGCGACAAGCGTCGCCGCCTACCGGCCAAAGTTGGAAGGCATCACCGGCACTGCCACCTCCTCCCATTGGAAACCCCCCTCCGCTCAGCACACTAGCCAGTATATTCTAGGCACTATAGTCGCAGGGAGAAGTCAAGCAGAGTATACATAACTTGCACGTACGTCACTGCGGTCGCCATCTTTAGGTACCATCGGAATGCGATGCTGCATAAACACCTGCTCGAAAGCGCGGAGCAAGAAACGGTGGCCCCTCCAAATCTTTGTGTTCCCCTTGACGCGGCTGGCGAACAGAAGAAAGCGGGGAGAGTACAAAAGAACGCAGGGAGTGAACGACCCCCTGTCCTCCCCTGCACTGACACTCTCTAATACGATAAAAAGTCACGGTGGTCGCCATGTCTGGGTACCCAGCGCAGAAAACTCGTCTGTGACGTTACGGGCAAGTTATGTATAGCCGGAGCTGATAACAGGAACGTTTATTTACAGTATTTACATACTGAAGGTAGCGTGTTTTTACATGATGAAGGAAGATCTGTGGAGCGTCTCGGCGCTCGCATTTTAAGGCCTTGGGCTTCCCGAGGTTCCCTGCACAGGAAAACAATTAAGTCCAGGATAGTCCAATCAAGATGTAGTCTTCATCTCCGCCTCAAAAATGGGAAGGTTAAACGCCGCCTCCTTCCCAACCCCGGAAAGAGGGAAGAGACACGCCCAGTTCGTCCAGCGGCAAGGGAGAAAACAACACAAGACACAATACGGCACCGCACTGCATAGCACAATGGCCTGGCCGAGGTGTCGCACATTCCTCGAAACCAGCCGTGTAGTCAGGTGCAGCGATGACTCCTCGACAGCGGCTGCGATGCAGGTGCCAACCAGGCGGGCCACGAAGGCACTTCGGAGTGTGGGAAACGTGTCTCCCAAGTTCTCGTCTAATTGTTTGGTGCGTCTAGTAGCACGATGAACAAAGCAAGCAGCCTCGCCTGCAAACAGCCCCTCCTAGGTCATACAACCGTCAAAGTCGGTCGGGTGAGTCGAAAGGGCTTTGACGAGGTGCGCCGACGGCCCTGAAGGGTTCAGAGCATGAATGCTGTGTTGTCGCCGCTAAAGGTGCTCTTTGGGGAGCGGTGACCCGGGAATAAAGCAGGGCAGATTGGTGAAATAATTCCGATCGTCCATGTGGCGCCAAGCCATAAAGTCCGATCATAACAACACTAACCGAATTCTGTTTACCTAACAGAAGGGAAATGCGGAAATTGCGTAAAATATGGAAATTCAGTTTGAATTGTAATAATAGATATCATCAGCAACCATTTTAAGTATGTTAGGAAGGGCGTTCGAGCAACATTGTCCCACCAAATGCTCCGTTTTTCGCATGAGCTTTTCAACAAGCACCTGTAGAGAATTTTTTTCACAGGCACTGATTTGTATATTCTCTCCTCTTAATAGCTAACGTGATGGTATTTCATGTTTGTCAAAGTTATTATTATTATTGTTTACAACTGCCGCCTGTGTCGTGTTTATATACTTATTTAAAGCGGATGATAGGTAACCGCCTTTCTGTGTTACTTACAATCTTAAATTTATTTAGGACTGCCTATTTTTTTGCTCTTAATAATCACCATGTAATCCTAGGTATGAGAGGAAATAGTGCGAATAGCTGCGCTATTCAGCGACTCTTTTGTAAGTATACAATAGGTCTCAGACGTTTCTGGGTTGCACATGTTCTCTTGTAGAAGAAAAATGGTCAAATACTGCTCATTTGTAAGCATGTTGCGAACGAACGCTTTACTCTAGCAGATAACAACAATGATATATGGCCTTTTACTTGCCAAAACCACGATATGGTTAAGTGGCACGCCGTTGCAGAGGCCTGTAGAAATTTCGACCATCGTTGATTTTTAATACGAAAGCGTTTTATGCCGACGCCCAGCAAGAATTTACTGACGTAGTTCCGTCACGGATATGACGTTGATAAAATAGACGCCACCAAATGAGAAAGAAAACAACTTTCAGAAAATCGTTTCCCCACCCGGAACCGAACCTCCGACTCCTCGGCGCACGACGGTATGCACCGGCCGCTCTACCGACTGAGCTAAGGAGGCAGACGAAGGACATCCTACAAACGCGCCTTATATTTCTCACACAATCTCTCGCGCTGAGTTATGTCTGTCGGCGTGGCCGGGCGGTGCCGCCGTTTGCGAACGCTGAAGAGAAGTTATGCGGCATGACACTTACTAGCACTGATAGAGAACGATTCGTCAACGACGCAGTTAAAGCATGACGTCCGAGATCGCGCGCCGGCGCGCAATCCCGGAGGTCATGGTTAAAGCGTCTCGATAGCAGCAAGAAACACTGGCCGCGCTTATATCGGGGAGTCGCCCTAGACGCAGGTATGTGTCACACTAGTTATGCTCTTTGCCTTTGGCTTCGTGTTAGAGTGTGACGGCTCGTTGTCGGAGTAGTGCAACTTCCACATGCACGAACGGTATTTCGCCGCCGACAACTTCGAGTGCAATAGCACCGACTCATAAAATTACACCATCTCCCAATAAAGGGAACCATGAGGGGAGGGGATGCGAAGCAGCATTGGCGGTGCACACCAAGTTTCCGTTTACGTTAACTCGGCCGTCGAAGCCAAGCGTCAGCGTCGAGCTACCGCTTCCGCTACAGAGAGACAACGCGAGTCTGCGGCGAGGGTAGCGAGGCTTTCGAGACAACTGCAGCGTCCGGGAACCGACGGAGCGACCACACGATTCAAGCGAGACTTCCTCGACCGAGCGCACGCGCTTACATGAAACGTGGGAGGGAGAGGAGGGAGTGGGTTTACAGGCTGCAGCGCGGGGGGGAGGAGAGGAGAGAAGGCGACCGAACTCCTGCGTAAAGGAGGAGAGTGGGAGAGAGAGTAGGCGCATGCGCAGTAAGGGTGGTCAGGACGCACACCACCACCGGCTGTGCTCCCTATTGGGCTGCAGAAATTAGGCGTCTCTTTCTTCTTCTAACCACCAACAACACCACCGGATTGAGCTCGGCTCTAAGATGCTTCGCACCTAAAACTGCTGCGGTAAGCGGTGCAGAAAGTCAATGATGTAGACTGACGAACGTGGTGCCTTGGGGGAGCGAGACGGAGGCCAGCAGGACGCGAAACGCCTGCGCACGTTCGCGGCTCAAGCTCTGCCTCCCATGTTGCTGAAGCGCAGCGTGGAAGTGTATGCATGAGCACAGGCGTAGGTTACCGCATCACTCGGGAGCGCATGCCGTGTCGTTTCTCTCCTTAAATGACGACGCTTTTAAGTGCACAGTACTAGTGTTTATTACGGGCTTGTAGATGTCATCTTTGCGCGCGATTCGTGATACGCTGTTTCCAGGTATAGGTTAAAAAGTTGAACTACCACATCGGTTAAATCATGACCATGTGCGTTAGTAGTCGCGATGGAGATGTGACACTAGGCGTCGACATGGGCGCATACACATCAAGCGGTGCTATAGCTGCAAAACACCAATAGACATCGTACAAACTGCCATAATCACTACGCAATAAGCACTACTTCTGTGAACACACCTTTCACTTTCGTCTTATACCAATTCCTATGACACAAGGATCAGCCATGTTTTTTTTTGTTTTAGATGTGAAGCATCTTATGGCGAAGCTTAATCCGGTGGTGGTGGTGGTGGTGGTGTGCCGCGTGCCCACCCCTTACTGCGCATGCGCAAACAGTTAAAGAAAAAATAAAAATAAAAAAAACCTCCTCTCCCCCCTCTCTCTCCTCTAGGCATCCCTCCCCACGGCAACCACCCCCTCAGTGCGCATGCGCCTCCCTTCCTCTCTCCCCCTCTTACACTCCCCCCCCTCTCTCCATCCCTGCCCGCGGCGTCTAACTCCCCCCTGCGCATGCGCGTCCCCCCCTCTCTCTCCTCTCCTACGCTCCCCCCTCTCTCCTCTACGCATCCCTGCCCACGGCGTTCACACTCCCACTGCGCATGCGTGTCACCCCCTCTCTCTCCTCTCCTCCGCTTCCCCCTCTCTCGCCTCGCGACGCCGACGCAGGCAGCGTCTGCTAGCGAGTTTCTTGGTTGAAAAAACCGACTGCTCGCGCTGCACAACCGTTCACTGGCCATCCCGTATATATGGCAATGGATCTTGACCTCCAAGGTGGTGCCGGTGGAAGATTTCTCCTGTGCGTTGTTGAACAATAAAAATTCGCAGCGTGCGCGTTAACTAAAAGCGAGTGCGGGTCTCTGTGTCCAGTCGGAGTCTTCTATCTCTCATTGCCCATTAGCAGCGATTGGCATGTTCCAGTAGGAAACACTGCTCCATCACTGCCTGCTTTGCGCCTCCCCAGTTTTCTCTCCTGCGCAACGCTGCGATGAGCGCCAGCGTCAACGCCGCCGCCAGTGTAAGCGTTAGCGCCCGCTGCTTCACATCTACACATGGTTCCCTTTAGCGGGAGATGGTGTAATTTTTTTGGGCAAGCTATTTTGGGAAGCCAGAGAACGGGTATAGAACAGGCAGGGGCTCCGTTATGTGGATATAACTGATAAAAAACGGTCTCCGGACGACTTGCATTGGATCAAAACGTAGGCGCTTGGGTCCGGAGAAACGAATTTGCCTGTTTTGTGCCTAGCTTACCATAATTCCGCGCCGATAGTTGGGGAAATTCACCACCAAACTGGATGGGTGAATGGATGCTATGAGCGTCCCCTTTATAACGGGGCGGTGATATGTCTGCCACCAGGCTCGAAAAAAAACTTTCTTTTTATGTTGGCCTAATGCCTTATCTACATTGATTAAATCTATGTAATTATAGCAAAGAAAAATATAAATTCACGGCCATCTCTCTGCCTCTTAAGGCAGAATGACCTTATTTTTCCCCATTCTTCATTTTTGTCCTTTCTCTCTACTTTTCTGCCACCAATACTCTAACCGTCTCTTACTTATTTCTATCGCGGGCGTGTTCAGCTTTCCATTGTTGTCCCTAAAACCCAAGGCTTCGTGTAGACTCGTGCCCACACGTATATCTGGGTGGATATCGCCACATTCAATCAGTCCATGTTCCATCGTTTCTTTAGTTCCCCCACAGCATGTACATTGTTGTTCTTCGTTACAGAATCTCGCTTTATAGCTACGCGTTCTAAGGCAACCCGACCTTGCTTCAAACAGTAAAGCGCTTCCCCTTGAATTATCATAAAACCTCTCCCTCCTTATTTCGTTTTTTCCCTTTCGGTAGTCACTGAGAGCCGGCTTCTTTTTCCATCGCTGTCATCCAATAGGTCCTTTCCGCCTCTCTGTCTTTTCGCTTAATGCTCCTTGTTGCCATGTCGCCCACACTGCTAGCCGTATATCTACTGGTGAGCCTCCTAGTTCTTTTTCTCTACTGCGTGTCGACGCTTTTTCTATACAAATACCTGAAAACCTTCCCTGCCCATCTACTCTCCTTCATTTTCCTCAGCCTCTCTTCCAATCTAATTTTGCTCTGAGCTTCCCGCACTTCAAAGCCTGTCCATCCCATATCACTCTTTGCAGCCTCATTTGTCGTCTTCCCGTGAGCGCCCAACGCGAGGCGTCCCACAGTCCTTTGATTTACATCCATTCCTGATTGCACCTCTGACTTCATGCACACCCCCTGAGTTCCCAAATGTAAGCCCCGAAATTATCACACCCTTCCACAGCCCTCGAAGCACTTCGTACCTATTGTATCCCCATAACGCTCTGTGCTTCATGATTGCAGCATTCCTCTTTCCCTTTGTTACCGATGCTTTCTCTTGTACCTCCATATATCTATCCCCCCTCGTTTACCCACACTCCGAGGTACTTGTACTCGCTTACCCTCGGTATTTCTTGGCCCTGTATTAAGACCGCATGGTCTTCGTGATCATTGAATACCATCAATCCACATTTTGTTGCACTAAAACCTAGTCCTAGAGCCTCGCCTTCCCTTCCGCATATATCTGCCAGCCATTGTATATCATCTTGACTGTCCGGAAATAAGACAATATCGTCAGCATAAAAAAAAACTTGGAAGCTTCCGCTCAACCATCGCGCCTGCCTGTTTGTGTGACCGATTAAATCCAATCTTGCTACCTTCTAGCGCTTTTTCCATCCTCGCCATGTACAGCATGAATAACAGCGGGGACAAAGGACATCCCTGTCTCAGCCCCTTGCTAATGTCCACGCTGTCCTTGCTGCTTATTCCTTCCCATTCTACACAAACTGTATTTTCTCGGTATATTTCCCTCAAAAGCTGTATACAGTCGTCACCTATGCCCACTTCCTTCAATATATCCCACAAAATTTCCTGATTAACATTGCCATATGCCCCAGTGATGTCCAGATAAGCTACGTATAAGGGCCTGTTTTCTATTTTTGATATTTCTATACACTGTGCAAGAACAAACAGGTTATCGTCTAACCGCCTGTCGATTCGGAATCCATTCTGGCGTTCTCCCAAAATATCATTTTGCTCTACCCACGTTTCTATTTTTATTTTACTGCCTGCATCGCCAACCGGTATAGCACCGATGTATTGGTTAGCGGTCTATACGAGCGAATGTTATCCTTTTCTCGCCTGCCTTTATAGATTAAGTTCATTCTACTTTTTCGCCAACTGTCTGGTATTACCCTCTCCTGTAAGCACGTTTCTACGGCTTTCAGCAGTGCTTCTTTAGTGCTGTGTCCTAGCTCGTTAATGAGGCTGACGGGAACCCCATCTAAGCCCGGAGTAGTGCGCTTAGGAATTTTTTTTTCGGCCTTCTTCCAATTGAAATTCTCAAGTACTACAGCTTCCTCGGTTGTACTCTTCTGCATACTTTTACTCACCGGGGGAATCCCCTGGGCGACCTTTTTAAACGAATCGGCTGTTACCTTTTGGATGTAACCTAGCGCTTCATACGCTTCCAATTGATTTCCTCCGTCATCTACCATATGTTGTTCCATTGTGACAGACTTCCTACCTAGCGCTTTTAGGTGGCTCCAAAATATCCTAGGCGCGGCCTTCTTCTTTTCGCGAATCTCTGTCATCCAGCGTTCACTTTCGCCTTTAATTTTTGCCTCGACTAATTTCTGCACAATGGATTTTTGCTCTAAATATATTTCCCATACTTGGTTGACTTCATCCTGTGGCCGCTTCTCCTTTTTTACCTGTCTGTGCTGCCGTGATGCCTCACGTCGCTTGTCTATCGCTTCCCGGATTTCTTTGTTCCACCAACTTTTTGGCTTTCTCTTTCCTTTCCAAGAAATAGTTTTCTTCTCTTTTTCTACTTCTTTCGTGATTACATGTAGCAGCTCACTATACTTCCAGTCTTTGCCTGTGCAGTTTGTCTACTTCTTCCTCGACTCTTGCGGCTATATTTGTTATTTGTTTCTCATTTGAGCTGCCAATGTTTGATTCTAGGTTCTTATTTTCAGTTTTATATCCCATTTGTAATGTAATGCGTTTATGATCACTTTCTTTATTCTTTATTATCGGTGCTTATGCATTTCAAGATCTCCAGATTCTTTTCTCTGCAGTTATTCCCCGTCCATAAGTAAGCTACACCTAGCCCCGTTTTCTTTCCACCTACTGTGCCCGAAACCCATAGGTGCTCTGAACACGTTTGCTTCACTCTATCCCATTTTGCTCTGCTATGAATTAGCATTCCAACACCCCCCACCTCTCCTTTCTGATATGATCCTGTGGCATCCTTCCCGAATATAATTGTCAATATGTGGTGGATCTTTCAAGTCTCTAAGGTGTGTTTCTGTAACCGCATAAACACCTATCTGTTCCTTGTTTAACTGTCCCTCAATCTCTAACCATTTTGCCTTTTTTCTGCCACCCTGCATGTTAATGTAACAAATTGCGACACGCGCCTTCTCCCTTCGTTTACCTTTTCTCTGGTTTTTCGCTATACTACCTGTCACAGAGTCCCCCCTGGTTGTTGTCCTCATTACACGCTACCCTGGACACCGAAGGGCCCGCGTGCCCCCCCAAAAAAGCCACTGCGCGTCCTGCAAGTCGCCAACCCACCTCATGACCAAGCCTCCTATTGAAGTGTATTCCGTCTCTTCGAAAACCACCCCACCTGTGCACCTCTCTGTTTATTTCCACTACCTCGATGCCTTTCTCTCGAGTCATCTGCCATATCTCTTTGTTTGCGTCGACAACCGCTCTTGGCAGGTGGCCGTCACGCACCGGTACCTCCGGTATTGTGCATACCACTATGTGCACCTGAGGGGAAATGGCGCGCATGTCATCGACCCCTTTCGCCAATGTGGTCGCTAGTTCGGCTGATTCTTCATTCAAGATGTCGTTTAGACCTCCCGCAATTACCACGAGGTTACATCCATTGGCTTTAGCTGCGAGTTTTGCGCTAGCTTGTCTCATCACTGATCCCAGCCTATGTCCCGGGAACGTCCCTATTAAAACTCGTTTGTCGCCTCTCACCCTCTCCTTGACTGCTTCTGCGCATCTAGCTAAATTCGAGTCTACGGCCATTATCACGTGCTCCGACTTTTCTGCTGGACTGTCCCGCACCTGGCCACTGCCTCCGTCACCAGTTCGCGCAACCGCCGCTGTTTTGCTCCCTCCCATCCCCAAAACCACCTCGCGGAAACTGGGTCCTCTGACCCCTGCACCTGTCTTCCCCAAACCTGTCTCCCCCTTCGCGTCTCCCACTATGGGGGTTGATGCCCTCCTGTTCCCGCCGTCGCTTGCTTCCTTGTTCACCATGACTGCCCTCGCTAACCCTTCTTCAGCTGACTTAAGCCTTTCTCCAATAGCCATCGTTTTTCCTCGCTCTGTCGCCAACCCATTCTCCAGCTCGGCGATTCTGACCATGAGCTCATTCTGGGCAGCCATCATTATTTCCATTTTCGCCTCTAACTCACATTGCGTACACTTGGCGTCAGCTTGTTCTGCCTTGTCATCCTCTATTTTCCATCCCATTCTGCACCCTGAACACTTTACGGTCTTTTTGACCATGGCTAGATCGTTCACACTTCGGAAAAGGTACCACAAAACTCCGCCAGTATGTTTCAAAGCACTTGTGTACCCTTCCAGCCACGTGGTGGCCGAACAAAAAAAAACAAAAGCCAGGCGACTGTCACACAAGAAACAGTACAAAGTTGTAACCACAATTAAGCTTCAGTCTAGTGGCTTATGTACTCATATAACTAATAAAAACAAGCTCGAATCATGCAGAAAAAACTTATCTGTCGCTGTCATTGCGGAGCCCAGGAAAAAAACGTCCGTCCTCTGGCCAAAATCAGTCAGCGCCGCTCGGTAAATTGCGACCCCACCTAGCGCCCATTCAAGACATTAACATAGATATATTGTTAAAGTCATCGCGCACTTCAATCTCAAGCTTTGAAAAATAATGCATGAAAATCTTGATGTTCAGCTATAATAATTCTGTATTTCGTCATGCGTTGAAGCATTTCTGATTCCCCTCAGGTGGCCTATTGACTGTTTGCTCAGCCCGCCTATTGGTTCTCGTTCCGTCCCTCCTACGTTCTGTGATAGAACGCTCTTACAAGACAGGCAGATTGGGCGAGTTGGTGATGTTGCATGATAAAAAATACAACAGCGCTTACACACAGGACGAAGAAAAGAAATGACACACACGGCGCTTGCAAAATGCCCCCCCCCCCCCCCCAAGGCGCTCCAATGCAGCGTGTAACGGCGCGCCATCTCGCTGAGAAAAAAGTGAAGAACGTTGCCAGAGTTCCGTCAAAGAGAAGCGAGGTGGCGGCACCTTTCCGCTGGTTGTCCGCGTCACATAGGTCACGTGAATTTTCGAGTCACATGTGTTTTCGGATACGCCGGACACCACCGGACGGTCACAATCGTCCTCTTAAAGCGTCCGCTTTAAATCGGTGACAGCGCGAAGTATAAAGAGCTGTCGGGTTATGCTGCTAAACCCACGCCAATAAGTTGTTTTGGATTGAAACTAATATAGTCGCGTACAAATTAAGAAGTCTGGAGACGCCCCGCCCAGTCGACCTGTGCGCGACAGCCCGATCGCCTCTACGGCTGAAAAAATAGTCCCGAACATGTACTCGGCAATGTTATCCGACTGAAATACAAATAGACGCAAACCTACGAGGAAGAAAATTAGAGAGAACAGAAAGGGCGTCACTCGCAACTAACTTTATTCTCAGAACATCAGCGATTTTATAGCCGTAGCAACTATGCGCGCGCACATCGCCTCACATGCTCGTCAAAAAAACACTCGATAAGATTAACAAGAAATGACAAAAAAAATAGATTAAACGAAAAAAGATTCGAAGAAATCAAACTCACCACCACGCAGAGCAGCAGAAGTGTCACTAACACATATATCTCTTTTCTTTTTAATGTAGTATGCTTCCATGATTTCACGCGCTAATGTATCTTTACTCTTTCCAAGAACGGAAACACTGGAAAACCCGCGCTCACACTTACAGGAACCACAGTGCACCGGCAAATGTGCCGAAAGTTTATTTTTCACGGAAAGTTCATGCTCCCTAATTCTGTCATTTATGCACCGGCCTGTCTGGCCGACGTAAACCCTACCGCAACTAAGCGGGATCTCGTACACCACGCCAACCGAGCAGGCGACATACGGCCTTGCGTGCCTCTTCCCACACGGGGAGGGCCTCGGTGCAGTCGAAATTCGTGGGCACAGGCTCGCCAACTTGCGGGGCGCCGAGAACACCATAGGTACCTTGTACCTGTTAGCCACATTCTTAAGGTTGTGAGCAACCTTGTGCACATATGGCATAACCATGGGCCTTTTTTCAATCAGCTGCCTGTTTCTTCTCGATCCCTTCAGTTTCTGAAGGAGGGTTTCTGAGACTGCGACGACGACAGAACTAGGGCAGCCAGCTGAACACAGCCGCGTGACCTGATTACTGAAACTTTCCTGCATTCTATGCGGACAAGACTTTACCAGTGCTCCTTCCAGGCACATGGAAGCAACGGCCCTCTTGACAAGTTTAGAATGCGAAGCATCAAAAAATAGAAGTGCCTTGCGTGAACGCGGACAATATGCCCAACATATGTGCGTCTCCGAGAAAGTGAGACTCAGGTCTAAAAATTGCAACACGCTGCCAACAGGAAGTTCATGCGTGAAAACAAGTCCCTTGGCATTTTGTCTAAAAAGAGCTAAAACCTCATCCACTGAGTTAGTGATTGTCAAAGAAGGGTTAGCTTTAAAAATTACTAGAAAGTCGTCTACATACCTAAAAATCTTCAGCTTCGCATCGTCAATAACCTGAGCCACTTCTCTGTCAAAATTCGCTACAAATATGTTACATAGGACAGGCGCCACGCATGAACCTATGCAGATCCCTTTTCTCTGAATATAAAACTGATTATCGTGACACACGAACGTCGAGCACAGATAAAACTCGAGCAACGTCTTAAAGTTGTCAAGGGAAATGCCAGTAGCGCTCTGAAAGGCAAGAACTCCATTCTGCTCAATGCAGTTTCTAACCACTAAAAACAACTCTGCGTGGGCAACCGAATAAAACAAATCTTCAACGTCAATAGAAAATGCATTGTCACCATCGTTTAAGCCTATTAAGAACTGCGTAACATCACTTGACTTCTTAACTACAAAAGGATCATCCACAACAAGCGCATTCAGATGCTTCAGTAAAAATTTGCTTACATTCTGTTGCCATGATTCCCGTTCGCTAACAATACACCTGAATGGCACCGAACAATACACCTGAAAAATAAACTTTCGGCACATTTGCCGGTGCACTGTGGTTCCTGTAAGTGTGAGCCCGGGTTTTCCAGTGTTTCCGTTCTTGGAAAGAATAAAGATACATTAGCGCGTGAAATCATGGAAGCATACTACATTAAAAAGAAAAGAGATATATGTGTTAGTGACACTTCTGTTGCTCTGCGTGGTGGTGAGTTTGATTTCTTCGAATCTTTTTTCGTTTAATCTATTTTTTTTGTCATTTCTTGTCAGTCTTATCGAGTGTTTTTTGACGAGCATGTGAGGCGATGTGCGCGCGCATAATTGCTACGGTTATAAAATCGCTGATGTTTTGAGAAGTTAGTTGCGAGTGACGCCCTTTCTGTTCTCTCTAATTTTCTTCCTCGTAGGTTTGCGTCTATTTGTATTTCAGCAAGCATGTACCAACTAGCCCAACAAAAAGTTTTATTATGTTATCCGACGGCGGGGTCACTGGATATGACGTCAGTTTGGAGAGCGCGCTCATCGGTGCAGGCTTGTGTGCATCCGCCTTTGAGGAGGAAATGGCGCGGACCTCTAACGCTGTATACGATTATAGAGTAGGAAATACAAAACATTTGAGATACTAGCAGACATGTAATTCGACTGAAATAAGGTTGGTGGTGGTCAAGAATTTTTTGCGCAAACATTTTTGTACATAGGCTTTAGCTGCTACATAATATAGGCCTATAAAAACAAATTTGCAAACATATGGAAGTATCCTAAATTACAGCTGGAAAGTAACGTAACGACTGTAAAGTATCGTATCGGATACTACAATTGCGATAGTATCTTGTATCTGTACCTAAAACACTTGTTTGCCCGAGTGT